>PVHP010004023.1:0-74326 GCA_004024765.1 Zapus hudsonius | reverse complement strand
CTCTCTCTCTCTCTCTCTCTCTCTCCTGCAAAAATAAAAAAAAAAGTCTGGCTGGGGATCTGATTTGGTAAACACCTTGGCGGCTGGCTGCCTCCCCCACTTCCCCGCGGAATCGCGGCCTCAGCGGCTGTGCCCCGTCATCCTACCAGCGGCGTCCTGGCAGCAGTGATGGGAACCAGTGTGCCCAGCCGGTCCCTTGGCTAAGGTTACACACAGGTCCACCGGGACAGTGAAATATTTCGGAAATCCGACTCAAGGGCAGGCGGGAGAGGAGATATGTTGGTTATCCTGGCCTCTGCCACACCTAAGGGGCAGGAGCAAGTAGCCAGCCATTTTCTTGCCTGGAAATGCCTTTCCTGCGAGCATTGCAGACTTCATACAGTTGAGAGTTGTGAAACATTGCTTGCAAACATTCCAGGCTGGCAGAAAGCAGAGCTGTGAGGAAGACTCACTGCAGTAGAAAAGAAAGCCTTGGCCAGCAGCATGCCTATGGCTGGTTGTTTACCTTGAATACTTTTGTACAATTGTGGAAATTCTTGAAAAAAAAAAAACATGTGGGCTAGTGTTAGTGGATTTGAGATGGGAACATCCAATGCAAGTTGTATCCTCTAGTTACTAGAGAGAATGGAATAGTTCCTCTGATTATTTACAATGCCAAGTTTGTTCACAAAGGTTTGCTGTAGACAGGAGGCTTAGCTCTTTTCTTCTGACCACTAGGCTTAATGAAGCAAATACCAGATTCCTAGCCCTGGGGCTCCATGTTCCCTTTATGGGAGCTGCCTCTCCAGGATGTCTTAGGAAACCCCAGGAGATATCCCTCCAACAACCTAGCAGTTACTGAGATGTTTCCACAGTGTGGTTAAGGGCTCAAAGCATACTTTCCCAGCCTGCCCAGGTCTAAGCCCCATTTTGGTCACAGAATATTTTGTGCATCTCCTGGTTTCAGGCCTCAGGCACCCATGCACCTGCTTGGACTTCTGGGATACTGTCCATCCATTCACTCTCTCGCTGAGGAAGGGGCTGGCTCATTCCCAGCCTTTCCCCTTTCCTACTTCATGAATATGTGCTTGAGATTGGCCATGAAAGGTTCTGTCATTAGGGGTAATCTTACTTAGGAATATGGGCAGAGAAGAGAAACTCATCACATAGGAGGACAGGGGCAGAGATCTCGAGCCTCTGGTCTGTGGTTTCCTGTTCCTGGCCAGCTTCGGAAGTGGGAAGAGAGAAAAGCTTACCATGTTTTCTGTCTCACAGCACTTTCCCTTTCTACAAAAGGATCCTTTCCCTTGGTTCTGGTGCTGAGTCAGTCAATTCATAGGGAATCTCTATGCTCTATTTATATTCAGAAAGCTAGGTAGACCAGTAGTGTAAAATGCATGTCAAGCCAGGCCCATCTTTCAGCACAAACTGTATCTTCTGCCTTATGGGTATTCATTCTCCCCACATTCTGTCATTTAACCTAGCATCAAATGAAAGGATCACACATCTCGGCTATAAAGTATCTTCCCTTATTACTTTGTTTTCATCACTCTTTATCCTCTAAATAAATCTAAAGTTGATAATGACATTTCAAGGTCTGTTCACGTGTATATATATATTTTTAATTCTCATCATAAAAAGTCTTACAGGGCAGATAGTATATGTAGCCCTATTTTACAGATGAAAAATTATTTCACCAAAATGTCAAATAACTGTCTGATGTGTGCTCCAGTTGCAAGGTTGGGATTTGAATCTGGAAGTCAAGGCCTAGACTTGTAGCCACTCTCCTGTACCATACAGTAATTCCCAATGTTTATTGTCAGTTATTAAATATCAGCCTTTATTCTTAAGTAATTTCTTTATAATCCTTAGGTGAATGCCCTGAAGTAGAGACCATGCTCCACACTTTACCCATGAAACCAAGTTAAGGGATATGCTAAATAAAGGTCATGGCTACCCAGTGACTGAGTGAATATTCAAGTCAGGTCTGTCTGACATCTATAATCCAGAACCCATCCATTTTGGTTACTGTTGTCTCAGAGGGACAACAACAACAAAAGGCAGAGTGTAATTAACCATCTGACTAAAGAGATGCCAGGGTGCCATTCAGATGAGGAACTTGTCTCCCAGGAAGAGATTTCACATAGTTCTGACTACTTTTCAGAGCATCTTACAAGACAGACCAGAACCAAGAAAATAATGAGTCAATGATGGACAGGGCCACACCTTGACCCAATTTACTTAGTTATGCATACCTCTTGTTTTTCAATTGACACCCAAACCTACTGTCAGGACCCTGAAGACAAACCTGGGCAGCAGCCCACTGGGGTCTCCGGCAGTGGCAGGTGTCCTCCTAGCACTGGTCAACAGCCATATATCTTGTGTACAGTTGGAGCTTTACTCTTGCACACTAGTTTATGGATCACTCTAACACCTTAGCAAGGTAGCCACGTTCATCTTTTTACACAAATGAGGAGATGCTTGGACCATTCAGCCAGTTGGCCCAGGCACAGGAGGCCAGCTAGGGAAGCTCTAGACTTCAAATACAGATCAGCCTAATTCAAAGCCTTGTTTATTCTCTTCCTACCACAACTCATTATTTCTCTATCTATGTGGGTTGCCAAAAAGGACTTTAGTGTAGCTTTTTATTGTGGTAGCACTGCATGTCCCTCCAGAACATGCTCACTGCTGATAAGAAAAGCCTAAAAGTGATATAAAAAAGAACATGAAAATCAGACACTTCTCAATGTGGTAGATGATAAGTACGTCTTGCTTCCTGGATGTGAGATGAAGCCGCACTCCTGGGACCCTCATGTCCTGCCAGGCATCTTGCAGAATAACAAATGCACAGCTGTCCTCATCTAACACAGCCCAAGGCTTTGTGACCAGGTTAGGAGCAGGTAAAAACCTGCTCCACTGCAAAGATGCATTTCCTTGCAGGCTGCTCAGTTTTCTGGGGCTTACTTGATATACTGACTGTGCTGTGATCCAGAGCACTGTATTAAAGCCTGGAAGGCCATGTATTACCACACTTCCTCTGTGCTCTGTTTTTTATTCATATCAATCCTGAAGCCTTCTCAAGCAGCTGCTCTTCCTGCCAAAACATGACTTAAGGCTTACTCTTGTCTGTTTTCTCCCCATACTCTTATGGAAAATACCATTGTTTCATTTTGAGGTACAGAATAGCTAATACCATCAGAATTATGAATGCAGAGAGCAGAATCTTCTGTTAGAATTGAGGATATTCTTTGCAATAAAAGGAATGCGTTCCAGACACTCTCGTGCATGGCTGTCCTTGGCCAACAGATCTGGGTGGTCACAGGTACCAGAGCATTAACCATGCTTTAGCACAGTGACCTCTGAAGAGCTTGTAACAATTCTCCCAGCGTCTCCTTGTTACTTTTGGTGGACACCTCACAGTTTTATTGATAAATTTAGAAAAGAATTGCAATAAGTGTTGTTTTCAAAATATTGTAAATATTGGCATTTAAAGATAACATGATGACATCATCTATTGAATTCAATTAAAATCTAAATACTGTAGTAACTTTGATGCAAAAGGCATGTGCAAAGCTATTCAACAAAGGGATATTTTATATCTTATAGTTAAGCGTCACTAAGATTTGGATTCCCTTATCTCTCTCTTTCTCTCTCTCTCTCTCTCTCTCTCTCTCTCTCTCTCTCTCTCTCTCTCTCTCTCTCATAGTATGGAGCATGTTCTTTGTGAACATGGAGGTAAAAAGGGAGCCCTTGATTGAAGGAAATATTTTGATAGATCAGATTTAGGAGAACATCCAGATGGAAGCTGCAAATCTGGAAATTCATGTCCTCACCTCCTTTCATTCCTTCTGTTTGCAAAGCTTCCATGAGGTCCAGGTCATGCAGGTGCCAGTTTGATGACGGCGTATATAACTAGCATGGGTGCTCTATGCTGTGGGTCAGACTGATTACCATTTGTTTGTGGCTTTTTGAGAAGGCTGGGATGAGAAGGGACTATACAGAGTGGCAGGAGCCACTTCCAGCTTTAAGGTAGAAATGTGTGGATAGTTCGTTCCTCTGTTTTCAAATTTTCAGTGAGAAAAAAGGGCCATTCCAGTGTGTTTTTAAATAGGGGTTTCTCAGCCAAGATAACTTTTCAGTAATCTTGGGAATATTGGGCAATGTCTGAAGATACTTTTGCTTATCACAGTTGGCTGTAGGGGCTGCAAGCAATATCTAGTGGGCGAGGTGAGGGGAACTGCCGAGCTTCTTGCAAGGCAAGACAGATCCCACAAACAGAATTATGTGACCCAACTTGTCAATGCTGCCAAGATTAAGAAACCTTTCTAAAGATGCTTTGGTTTTCCCATTGAAATTTTTCTTGTGTGATTTTAGCCCAGTTCTTTGGCCTTTTACAGGATAATGACATCTAAAAGATAGCATAAAATAATAGGAATAAGTGAGCTATCCCACCAACTAACTGCCTATATGAGTCTTGGTTCATGCAACTGTAAAATGGGGATAACAATGTTTTAATCACAGTTATCACGAGAGTAATAGAGGATGAGTGTATAAGCCCAGTGGATAGGGCATTTTCAATGAATGCATGGACGATTCTTTCTTTTTAACACACACACACACACACACACACACACACACACACACACACACATATATATATATATATTATAATTTGAGACACAGTGAAAGAGAGAAAAAGAGGCAGACAGAGAGAGAGAATAGGCATGCCAGGGTCTCCAGCCACAGCAAGTGAACTCCAGACACATGGCAACCTTGTGCATCTGGCTTTATGTGGGTACTGGGGAATTGAACTCCTGGCCTTTTGTTTTGCAGGCAAATGCCTTAACTGCTAAGCCATCTCCCCAGCCTCTTTCTGTTTGTTAACATTTTTATTTATTTATTTGCAAGGAGTCAGGAGAGAGAGAGAGAGAGAGAGAGAAAGAGAAAGAGAGAGAATGAGAATGGGCATGCCAGGGCCTCTAGCTGCTGCAAACAAACTCCAAATGCATGCTTCACTTTGCGCATCTGGATTTGCATGGGTTCTGGGGAAATGAATCTGGGTCACTAGGCTTTGCAGGCAAGTGCCTTAGCTGCTGAACCATCTCTGTAGCCCTGAAGATGCTTTTTTTTTTAAATCCAGCATATATTATCACTCTCCAGCCTTCTGTGTTAATTACTTTTCTCATTGCTGTCACCAAATACCTGACAAGAGCTTAAAAAGAAGAGTTCATTTTGGCTTATAATTTTTTGGGGTATATAGTCTATCATAGCAGGAAGCCATGGATGCAGGAGCAGGAGTGACCTGTTACTTTGCATCCCCAGTCAGGAAGAGACAGAGCAGAGGGCGAGATATAAGGGCATAGGGCTGTGTTATATGACCTGCCAGGTCTCACCTACTAAACAGCAATACCAACTGAGTACCATGTGTTCTAACACATAACCTCTGGGGACATTTCACACCTTCTCGCCTCTGAGATGGGTATGATCACGCCCTCCTTTGGATCAAAGATATACTTTTATGAAAACAATTAATTTGGCTTCTATTCGCTTATGTATATATTCACCTCCTTCCCTTCTAAGCTCTAGGTTCTCTCATGTAGCCTCCTTTTGTATGTGGGTGTTCATGTTTGTGTAGGTCCTTGTGTGTGTGCATATTTGTATTTATATGTGCACGTGCCTCTGCAGGCCAGAGGACAACCTCACTTGTCACCCCCAGGAACCCCATCCACATCTTTCATTGGCTTGGAACTCAACAAGGAAGCTAGACTGACTAGCCAGTGAACCTAAGAGATCAGAATTGGGATTACAGTGCATGCCACCCCTCCCAGAGTTCTGGGGTCCTGACTTCTGGAGATTGAACTCTGGTCCTTCTGTCTGTGAAGCAAACACTTTACCAACTAAGCTATCTCCCCAGCCCTGACAAATCCTTCTACCTCCCGGCAGAGGGTCTGACACATAGAAGACTCTCAATAAGCTTTATTTGATCTGAACTACCAGGCAAAGTAAATCCCACTTAATTTTATTTTCTTATAGGATTGATTTCCTTCCCCGTGGGGTATTTTAGTGCATTTAGTAAAAACATTCACTTCCTGAAATGTAGCATCCATGGTCCACTTGGCCCCAGTGTGCATGTGGACTTGGGAATGCCTAGAATTTTGGCAGCAGTGCCTCCCTGCCTCACATTCATGTAAAGTCTTTCTTCTGTAAGAAGGAGAGCTCCTGGGAACTCTTCATTCTGGAAATGACAGGCAGGATGGCTTGGGTCCTGTGTTTTCCCCTGTGAATCCCTGAGGCTAAATTCTATTTGTCTGGCTTTTATTTGGTACTTTCTTCTGAATAGTTCAGGACTTTACTTACTCTCTGATAGGAGGAAGGGAAATTTTGATTCATTATCATATTTATTATTCTACTACTTAGAGTGAAGCCACAATTAATGAGTATATTTGAAATAGCTCTAATGAATAAATGACAAACACATTAAGTCTCCTTTGTCTTCAATCAGTTTCCCTTTCTGAATGTATGTTCAATAGTCTGCTCAGTCCTGAAATAGTACCCATTTGTTGGTTGGACAAGATGAACATTTCACTAATTGAGTTGGAATAAGTTCTCTCCTTTAGAATACAGCTGTAGATTCCAGCATTTAAACACTTCCATGCTATATGGAAGTGTTTAAATGTGTATCAAGTTGTTGGATGTTAAAATGAGTGTGAGTTCAGATGACCTGAGAGTCTTGTCTCAGAACCAAGTTCTGGAATGTCAGTAGTTGGTGGGTTGGGATGACTGAAAGGACAGAAGGCCCAGGGGGAATGTGTGTTTAGACAGTGTCCTCTTTTAAAGTGACCTGCCTCTTCTGTTACACCAGGCACCCCGCTAGTATCAAAATAGCAAGAGGTTGTGGGAATTGGTGTGTATTTTGTGGAAGAGGAATAACAGAAGCCTTCTCTGCTTGCTTCCTTTAAAAGTGTGACTTTGTTCACTCTCAAAGGTATAGGTTACCCGATTTGGAAAGAGGAGCCTCCCTGCTTGGATGCCTTCAGGCTCAGAGGAAAGCAAGAGTAAGTTAAAATGCAAACCACATCTCCAGATGCAAATATGGGCCACCCAGGGACAGTGTAAGGGCCAGATTTGGGGGATTGAATACTTACAGATTTCCTGAATTCCTCTTCCAAGCTTTCTAAATATTTTTTTTTTCAAATACTGCTGAAAAGCAATTGGCATGTCAAGCAAGAGTGAAATCCCATCCATATCTCACATCATGCAATTTAAAGGGCAACTGTACACAGTTCCCTTGAGGGTACCTTACTTTTCAAAATAAAGAAATATGAATACCTACACTTGGGGGCTAACAAACTATAGATGCTTATTTAAAGTGGGGAGTGGAGGAGGAGGAAAATACTCTTCCATTGCCCTCTCTCTCTGGTCCATTCTGCCCAGGCTGAGCCACATACCTCAAACTTGAGTGAAGTTTACTTGGGAAGATGAGCCAGGACACTGGAAACAACTTGTCAACCTTCTGGGATGCTGGGCAAGTCAGTCTGAGCAGTGCATGGAGAATGTTTTCTCAACTCTCTGAGGGATAAAAGAATGAATGTTGCTTTAAGGAGAGCATATGTTCTGGTGGCTATGTGGTTCCTAAGGCCTTTCAGTGCTTTCTTAGACTTACACCCTGCGCACAACCAGGGACAGAGAAGGATGGCAACTTGACATGTGACAACACTTACCAGAACCCAATTCTCTGGTGGAGACTTCACCATGAGGGGCACTGATCAGGCCAGGCTGTATCAGGATGAGTAAGAAACCACCCCCATACCTCAATGATTAGAAGGTAAAAGATTAGCATGACTTCTGGAACTAAGATTCGAATCTCGATTTGACTGCTTATGGCATGTGTGAGTTTGTCAAGTTACTTTGCCTGACTTTTTTTCTTGTTTTCTTTATATGTAAAGCATAACTGATAAGAACATCCATTTCCTAATGTGTGGCAAGACTCGAAGAAATAAATCCCACTTAAGTTTCTGTTTCTTATAGAACTTATATTTTTATCTTGGGCTAGTTGGCATGTCTAATATAAATAAATACATTTCCTAGGATGAAGGAAATGAACAGTTGGACATTTGGGCCTCAAAGGAACTTAGGCTTGATAACTCCTGGCGTTTTGGAAGGGAGCTTGGTCTTTGTGAGTTAGGATTGTGTAGAATGTTCTTGTCTCTGCTTGGAAGTCATGTCTGTTTTTGGGTAAATACATGGTCAGTATTGTTCCTGGCTTGTGAGATGACCTTAGTTTTAGAGTATATTGTAGTTAGCTTTGTTGCTGTGCCAAAGTACCCAACAAAAAGCAGCTTGTGGAGGAAAGGGTTTATTAAGGCTTATAGACTTGAGGGGAAACTCCATAATGGCAGGGAAAACAGTGGCATGAGAAGAGGGTGGACATCACCTCTGCCGGAGCAGGAACATGTGCCAAACGCTGTCAAGGGGAAGCTGGCTAAAATGCCCATAAGCCCGCCCCCAACAACACACCTCCAACAAGGTTATAATTCCAAAATTGCCATTAGCTGCAGATCAAGCATTCATAACACATACATTTGTGGGAAACATCTGGATCAGACCACCACAGAGTGTCAAACTGGCTTCTATTCTGGTGTGACAATTCAGGTCTGTTGAGACACACTTCCCAGCAACCCTGTATCTGCCTCACAACACCCCAAAGTCATGTTAAACAAAATGCAGTGTGGTACATATTCACTGTGGCTGAATCACAATTCCAGAAAGCTAGAAGGCCTATGTGCATGGAGTCAGAGTCAGAGGTGATGCGTTGAGAGTCTGGGTAGGGTATGGGGAGGGCTGGGTGGTTTAGTTGGTAGCTGTCCTCACTTTATGTATTTAGTCTCTGCCTGGGATTTCCCCCTTTCATTATTTCTTCGTTTTGAGACAGGGATTCATCTAATCTAGTCTGGTTTTGAACTCTTTTTTTAAAGTAGTTTAGTTTATTTATTTGCAAGTAGAGGGACATAGAAGAGAAATAGAGACAGAATGTGTGTGTGTGTGTGTGTGTGTGTGAGAGAGAGAGAGAGAGAGAGAGAGAGAGAGAGAGAGAGAGAGAGAGAGAGAGAATGGACACTCCAGGGCCTCTAGCCACTGCAAACAAACTTGAGATGCATGTGCCACATTGTGCATCTGGCTTTACCTGACTCCTGCGGAATTGAACTAGGGTCTTTAGACTTTGCAGGCAAGTGCCTTAACCACTGAGAAATCTCTCAAGCTTTTGAATTCTTGATATTGTACCATCTCCCAGGTACTACAATTACAAGCTTATATCCAGTACCACACACTTTTTGAATGCAAAGTGGGAGAAGTTTGGGGAGCAGCACAAAGCTTGTGGGATGCACACAGACAGAAAGCTAAATCCAAGGATGCTATACATGGCAAACAGGCATGAGGACACCTGCCAATTCTAACCCAAACTTCTAGTTTGGAGAAGCAGAGTTCATGTCAACATTATGGAAGCCCTTTGGTTGTCTCTAGCTCTTTAATAAGGTGACCCCTGGGGAAACTCAAAACTCTTCAAAATGCTGAGAAAAAGTGGCAGTTGAGTGTCCAGTACTAAATGAAACATCTCTATCACCCCCTGGTATGTCTTGGGGACCATTTGGGAAGAGGTGATAGAAGGAATGTAAGAGCCAAAGGATCTTGAAAAGGAAAGACTGTCATCCAGACACCAAGTGGAAGTGGCATTCATGATCACACAGTGGCTGTCATTACCTACACAAGCCATGCCTAATACTAGCCGTGTCAACATTCTGGATGATGGATGACAAATAATTACATCAAAAAGACGGGGGTTCAATGGAGATGGGATGGGGGAAGGGGAACAGAGGAGGGTATGGGAGATAATTAGGATCAGAGAGCATTGTGTATGAGGTTGTAATTTAATGAATGAAAAAAATACAAAGAACTAGCAAAGGAAATAGTGCTGAAAATCCTCATGCTGCTGATAATTTATGGAATAAAATAGTAAGCAACATTAAGATAAAAAACAAAAGAAAGAAACCTAGGTCAAAAGAAAGAAAGAAAATAAATGATAGTGGACTGTACTGCTTGTGAGGAGCAGGTTCCCAGCGCCACAGGATTTTAAGTGTCATCTCCAGTGGGGGCTGCATGATGACAGGTCAGACTAGTACTGGGTATTTGGTATGTTACCTTTCTCTCTATTTAAGAATCTAAGATCCTATGTACCAGAGTCTTACCTCCCTCTTTCCTTTGGTTAGATTCTGCCATGAGCTTGGAGACAACCTAAACAAGGGGCCAGTGCCACACTGGAGAAATAAATGTAGTAATCTCTGTCTATTTCTTGTAACTACTGAGGTTGTAACATTCATTCATTCATTATTCAGGAAACACTCTTTAGATTCAGACCACGGGAGTGGTAGAGAAGTATCTAGTGCTATTGAAGGAAGTTTAACAGTTTATGTCAGCCATTAAAAACAAATAAGAAATCTTAGCATGATGATACATGCCTGTACTCCCAGCATTTGGCAAACTGAGTAAAGAGGATTGTGAGTTAGAAGCCAGCCTGGGTTATATTAAAAATTAAAGGCCAGGGATGTAAAGAATGCTCAGTGGTTAAGGTACTTGCCTGCAAAGCCTAATTTCCCGGGTTAGATTCCCCAGTACCCACATAAAGCCTGATGTGCAAAGTGGTGCATGCATTGAGTTTGTTTTCAGTGGCTAGAGGCCCTGGTGTGCCCATTCTCTCTCTCTCTCTCTCTCTCTCTCTCTCTCTCTCTCTCTCTCTCTCTCTCTGCTTCTCTCTTTCTCTCTCTCCTCTCCCCTCTCTCTGCAAATAAATTAAATAAATAAAATTAACAACAGCAAAAAGCAACAAAAAATATTGCAGCTAACTTCATTCTTAACTTGCCAGACTATCATGCAGTTGAGGACCATTCTTCCATTGATCTCTTTCTTTGCTCATTCAGTAACATTCAGTCTTGTAAGACATGCTAGTGATGTTCGTCTAACCTGCTTTTTCCAAAGCAGAGGCTAGACCAAAGGCATCTGCCAGAAGTTCCCTGTTTGTTAATCTTGCTCTTTAGCTCAATTGGTTACGAATCAACTCAGAGACATGCCTCTGGCAGGTCTGTGAGGACAGTTCTAGGAAGGATTAACTAAGGGGAGAAGACCTTCCCCTTCAGTGGGCAGCACCTGGTATAAGTCCAGATAGAAAAGAATTCGAGAATAAAGCAGTGCTGTTTGCCTGCCTACCCTGGCTTCCAACTGTGAGTATATCCATCTCTGGTGATAATATCCTTTGCCAACAGCAGAACCCAGTTTCCTTAGATTCTAGCAGGGACTAAAGACCAGCAGCTCTCTAGAAATCTCACAGGCCTTCGGTGCCATTGCTGAGGGATCCAGCTTTGTGGACCCAGCTAACTGGTTCTTCCTGTGTACAGGCGTCTGTTGTTGGACTAAAGATTCTGTCAGTTGTAAGCCGCTCTAGTAAATCTCCTTTCCTGATGTGTACCCTCTGTCAGTTCTGTTCCTTGACAGAACCCTGCCCAATACAACCCCAAACCATATTCTTTTTACAGTATGAGAAACAGAAACTAAATGATAACTTGAGGGAGAAAGTTTCCCACCCTGGATGCTTGTATTATGCAAAACATGTATATTAGACACATGAAGGTATCTATTTGATGCTTAATTTCTCTCCTTTTCCTGTTGCAAAGCAAAGGTGTGATATGTAAGGGAAGTGTTAATTCTAGTTGTTGGCATAGGTTAACACAAAAAAGTAGACTGGATTGCCTTACTGGGGAAATGCTTTATTTTTTTCAAGGCTATTGTATGTTTGAAAAATGAATAATCTCTTCTGCATTGAGTCAGTTGTGGTCTGAGACAGTAACACCAATCACCCCCTTTCCACATGTCCCCCTTGTGCTTCTGCCACTCTGAGGCTGTTTGACTGTGTGGTCCAGTCCTATTGAACTGTTTGACAAACACAGGCTGTGGCCATCTGCTTCTGCACTTCGCTCTTACAGCCCTCCTTCCACACCATGTGCTCTCCCCTAACACCTACCCACCTGTTTCGACTGATCCTGCAGCTTCTCCTTCATGAAGCCGCTTGTTCCAGCTGCAGCATGCTGTCCTCAGGGCTTTGTGCCTTATCATGGACATGTCCCATTTCCTCATACTCTATTGCTATTGCTTTCAACCCAAGCCCATGACAACTTAGAAAGAATTTACTGTCTTAATTTATGTGCAAATGTGTATATGTTGGGGGGCACACACACTCCACAGTGCACATGTGGAGGACAGAGGACAAGCTTGGGGTGTCTGTGCTCTTTGTCTGCCTTCCTTGAGACAGGGTCTCTTGCCACTGAAGACAAGTGCCAGTCTAGCTGGCCCATGAACTTCAGGCTCTCCTAGCTCTCCTTCCATTGTTGTAGGTAGCCCTTTTGGTTCACACATGGCATGCATTGTAGGTGCTGGGGACTTTGCAAGCAAGCACCTGGATTAACTGCTGAGCCATCTCTCTAGCCCCACATTACAACTTTTTGAGACAGCCCATACTACACAGAATATCACTTTTTACTTTAAAGGGCTTGGTAAGTTCTCATTCAGTTGAATTAACATAAAAAAGAATTTAGCAGGATGAAGCCAATTTCTTGGGCTTTCTGAGTCTTTGAAAATGAAAAAAAAAACGATTTAGAAATGTTTTCTCTGGTGTGGGGTCTTAGTTTACAGTTGCTTGTACTGTGGCTGGCCCTGCCTTAGAATGGCATGAGATTTTGTTGAGATGCTCAGGGTATTCTTCATCTCACATACCAGCAAATCATCCCACCCTTGTCCTCTCCATCCCCTTCCTGCAAAGAGTTACTATAGAACAGAGATTGAAGTGGTGGGGGAAGTGTTCTTTTTCTCCCAGAAGAATTTGGGGTGAGATGACTCTGAGTGTACCTGTGGTGGATGCATGTTCATGACCAGACAATGTTTCTTGGACATCCATATTCTTATATATGCTGAGCTGTTATATCGCAGTTATGGGTACAGATGTGATCTGAGCCAGTTACTATACACACAAGCACGATTAAGGAATGGGTTTTAGTTTTGAGATATTAGACTATTCTTATGTATTTCAAATTCTTTAACATCTTAGTAGTGAATCAACATAAAATCCAATAGAAGAATCATATAATATGCCAACTTTTCACTTGTCAGGAGAAACCCATTATCCCAGGGGAAAATAGAAATTTGCTTAAAAAACAGTATCATTAACTCTTCTGAGCCTTTAGGTTGTAGGCTTTTAAGTGTCAACGGTCTGAAATGGGCATGGATAGGGCATGACTAGGTCGTTTATGGAGCTCTCAAAGGCCAAGAATCAAGAGGTGACATGGACATTTAAAAATCAATGTCCCAGTTACATAAATCAATTCAAGCAAGCTCCTTTAACTGCAGGATCATCTTCCCATCCCTTATACATAATAAATAAATTCTAAAGGGGCAAAGAACGGAAGCAGAATACGGGTGTGGCAGTAATGGGAACTGAGGACACAGGATGAAAGCCACAGGGTTGAGGGGGAGGGTGGGGAGCCAATGTGGGAGTGTCTCAGAGCCAGTGGAGTTTCAACACTTTTATAGAAAATGAGGCAGGGAAGAAAGGAAGAAGCTCATTCTGGCACAGTTTTTAAAGCCAAATCTGTTCATTCATTTAAAAATATGCATTGAGGATCTACTCCACTAGTTACTATCCTGAGTATTGGCAGTGCATCCGTGAATGCTTTTTAGACAAAATTGCTGCCTTCCTCAAAGACTAGGCTCTCTGGAAGGGCAAGCAATGCAAGGTCCTTAAATGGTAGGTCCTAATACACACGATGAAGAAAAAAACTAAGACGGTTACAGGGGGGCTCTAGTACAAAAGTTTGGTCTTGATGAAGTAAACCATTCAGGTATTTAGGGGAAGTGTGAAACAGGCAGAGGAACTACATGATGCAGAGTCTGCCAGGTAGGTGCTTCTGGAGTTGACATCAAAAACAGTAATGGGCTGGTGGGTCATTTGCGTAAGGACACACAAGGGCTTTGGCTTTTCTTCTGAGGAGAGCTTTTAAAGAGTGTAATGCCAAGCAATGGCATGACTTCCCTGTGACTTAGGGAATGACTGGGAGGAGCTGTAGGAGAAATAAGGAGAACTTGCAGGAGGATTTTACACTAACAGGAGAGATGCGGGTGATTCGGATATGATGATGAGATGAGAGGTCATAGAAAGTGCACAGCTTCTGGAAGTGAGTGGAAGGCAGTCCCCAACAATGTGATAATAGGGTGGAAGTGGGGTTTGATAGAAAGAGAAATCACAATGACTCTAGGATGTTGGTTTGCATACCTGGATGGCTGGAGTTGTGTTTAACCGAATTGGGGAATAGTGAAGGCTAGACTTACCTGGAAGCAGAGCATGAGAAGTCATCATGCCCATGACCTTGTGGTACTTCATAGTAGATGCAGAAGAAAGGACCAAGACAAGTGGAGTTCAGGGAACAATTTCCCACGAACATACTAGGGAAAGCCTGAAAAATGCATGAGCCTTCTCTCCTTTAGTAATATTTTATTTGTACAGATTTTACTAAGTACATTGTGGTTTTCTATTACATTTTGTTACCCTAGCTTTGTTATGGTTTTTCATGATGTTGGGCACTCTCCTTCACGATTTTTTCCAAGGGAGATGCCCTGTGCTTTAAGATAAGATCTAGTTTAATTCCTAGAAAGTGACTGTGCACTATGTTCATTGTGTCCAATTTCTTAGAGAGTACCTTCCTAGCGACATCTCCTACTGGAATTGTTGTCACTCAAAGCAGAGAACTTCGATCTACGCATCCGTTCTGCTGTTTTGCAACACTGTGATTGCCTGGGAAAGGTCTCCTTCTAGTGAGTTCAGTCAAGGTATAATCTGGAGTAGGGCATCCTGTAAGAGACAAAAGGAGATGGAAGTGTGCATGTCAATGTCTACTTTACACAATTTGTTACTCCTTCACATGCTCTTGAAATCCAGATAAAATTCTTCCACTTAAAATTCCTTCTGCCAAAATGAGTTTTCTTTAACATATAATCTATACAAGCCTACTTTCACCCAGAGAGACAGATGGTTGAAGATGACTGTAGCTAAACTGAAGTATTTTTGAATTTAAATAAAATGCATGTAAGTATCAGACAGGTTTAAGCCTTTTAGGATCTTGTGATCAATCTGTTCTGAATGCTGTCTCATTCCATGGAGTTATCCACTCAAGTACACAATGTTGTGTGCTGGACCAGACTCAGGAACTTGCAGCCAAGCTTTTCAGATGGCTCTTTGCTTTCTAAAAGGATGGGACAGATAGTGAATGCCCACAGCCTAGGGTGTCACTCAGCATTTGTGCTGACAGGATCTGCAGGCACAGAGCTGTGCTCTCATCTTTCTGGCAGTGTGGATGTACACTTCTGAGGACAGACTGCAGTCATTAGGGAAGTGGGTTAATCTTTGTAAGGATGTCTGCCTCAATGGGTTTGTGCCTTGAAGTTTATGAAGACTTAGTCATTTTTATTCATTTTCGTTTGCTTGTAGTTTAAACAAATAGATACACTTGTTTTTGTGATTCTTTGAGTTATTTTCTAGGGAGTACTATGTGATTGGGATTACATGTGACATGTATACCCATACAGGGAGCTCTTGGCCCTCAGATCTCCTGTGGTAGTGAACAGCTTTTCTGCCTGCAACTGGCTTCCTATGTACACATCATGATCTGTGGGTGTTATGACATGGAAAATTTTGACTGAGAAAAAAACAAATGTGGTAGTTTGAATGTATGTCCCCCAATAGACTCAGGTGTCTTATTAAAACTTGGATCTCCAGCCACCTGGCTAAATGAGGTGTGTTTGGGGTTGGATCAGATTCTAGCCTAAAGGCATACAGAAAGGTCTCATCTCTGTCTGCTGTGTGCTGTCCAGCTGTACTTGCTTATGGTGCTGGCTGTGTGCTTGTGTCTTTCTGCTGGGATCTGTGAAAAAGGACCAGCTTCTTCAGCTATTATTGAAATTCCCATGGATCTGTAAGCTTCAAGTAAATGTCTTTTTCCCATAAACTGTGTCTGTTTGGAAGTTCATCTCAATAGCATTCAGCTGACTACAAAAACAAAATGGAGATAAATTTAGAATTTAAAATTTCTCAATTATAGAATTCATATAGACTTCAATTTTAACATCAACTGACTATATAATAAGTAACACACATATAAATGGATGTATGTACATGTTCCAAAATTAACCCCTTAAAATTATATTCACCCTTAGCATATACTGTGATTTACAAAAGTTCTATTCAAATGATAAACAAGAGTGCTGCCTGCAACCATGAACTTAGTTTCACTAAGTTGGCTTCATAACTCACCAAGGAATCAAAGCCTCTGTTTTCAAAGGTCAGTGTGGTATGTATCTTACGGTAGAAGTAAAATTATCTGGTCTTGTCCTTGTTTCCCTCCTGCCTACAGAGAAGTCCATATCCCTTTAACTCATGGCATAGCACATCTCTGTCTGTAGGTTGACTAACTCATCGACGCTTCTGGGCTTAGCAGAGAGAGATTTCCTTTCACTGTGCAAACTGGGATGGTAGGCCACTTAACCTTAGGGACCTACCATTTGGCTGCATTCCCATGCTCATCTTCCTCCACCTTCTCCTGTACTCAGTGTCACACCCAGATCAAATTAAAGATTCCCCAGACTGGTTATTTCCTTCCCAAGCTTGCCTCCTTTATGCCCTCTGTGTGTGAGACTCACCACTCACCTCGATTTCTTGGTTCTTGATCTTTGTGATGGCTTAATCTACAAACCTCTGAAGCTTTGGCTCATTGCCTCCACATCACAGAGCACATGATTTGTGGGATGCTTGGTCATTCTGTGATATTCTCAGCTGTCTCATTCTTTATCACCTGTACAACATCTCTGGGAGGAAAACTGCTGGGTGACTCCAGCAAAGAAATATTCTAAGGGAAGGAGAATAAACCAGTTAAGTGCTAAGACATGGGAATGGGAGAAGTGATGGGGAGAAAACCATAACTATAGGCACATGTAGTCATTAAGAGCCTGTGCCCTGAAGAATCCGGTTTAATTCTTAGCCTCACTTTCTTGCTTTGGATACCTTCTCTCCATAACCTTCTTATACTTGTGTTTCCCCTTCATCATAAGCTTCATAGAAATCAGTATTGGGTAGGCTTAAGTAGAAATTCATAAGTATTCTCTAGTTGGCTTCAAAGATGCCTTCATAGCTTCCAGTTTAAGAAGATTAAGATAAATCAACTTTTTGTGAGTATCCATGTTGCTGACATATGTTAGGAAAAATCTACCTTCACTTTATTATTTAAACATGAAAATGTTTCTTTCCCTAATTTTATAAATGGTTCTTCATGTAATTTCCTTTATTATGATAACAAATTTGTTCTCACCTGTGAGCTACAAGGGCATCCTGACAGCTTGATGGGCCACATCCTGTACCAGGAGAGATTCCACTCTATTCTACAGAGAATCTGGCCTGTTTATAAGAACAGCAGGTCAAAGACTCCCAGTCACAGCTCAAGCTAGTTATGTCTAAAGATGTATCTTGTAATTAGTTGCTTCAAGGATTAGTCCCCTTGGTTACCTAAAGGTAGTTTATTTTTAGACACATTCATTTGCTATCTTAGCAACTCAGAAAAAACAGCTCCAAGTGCAATCAAGGGTTCTGTTCTGAAGAACAGATTTTTTTTTAAATATTTTTTAAAGACAAACACCAACTTTCAGCATGATGGTTTATCCTAAGACATTTGGTATTAAATTTAGTTTGCTAAATTTATTATTTGTGATAAACCATAGAGTGTCAGTTTTGAGTGGAATGGATTTTGCTAAACAGCCCTTTTAGAGTCAGAAAATGGAGATTAAAAATGTAGATAAGGCTGGAGAAGTGATATTAGTGGAGGTGAAATGGCAGTGATTTAGTAAAAGATACTTGAATGGGTGAGGTGATGATAGGAGTGGGTGTTGGTTGCATATTTGTACTGGTGGGTTAGCAGGAAGAGAGGATGGTATTTGGAAAAAGTTGCAGTTGTCCATGATCCGTAGTGAAGTCCGGCATTGGGTGATATGAATGGATCAAGGAAATCTATGGCAGGTTTGGCAACATTAGATGGTAAAAATAGGAGTACTGTTAAAACTTGGCTGAGGTGTGCGGTGAGTTTGAAGAATTGAGGGCTCAGTCAAGGAAGACACAAAAGCACAGATGGTAACATTGTGCAATAAGCTTTCTTGGGTGGTAGTTGGATAAGGATCGCATGAGAGGAAGTCTCACACAGCAAGGGAAGAAGGGACAGGGATCCCAGGACTGGAAGAGTGAGCCTCTGGGTGTTATCAAGGAGGCTCAGCCACAAGGTGAGGAGTCTCTGGACCTAAGAGAGCTCTCTAAGATTTTTGATAGCCACAGGGGTAGTCTTAACTATTGCCTATAGATGTAAGGTGCAGTCTTGCAAGGCATGCAAAGTAGGGCATGAATATGTAAGATTTTGTGTTTGAGGCTGGTGGGGAGACTTTCAGGTAATGGTAGTAGCCTCTCTAAAGAAAGCAGCACAGCCACCATTAGACATGTGCCATTTTTTGCCCACTAAACACAATAATTGTTGCAAGTCTACCATGAGCCCAGTGTGCCAGTTCCAAACTAAGCTGACCGTGGTCTGTGGAGAAGCTTCCCACCCACATAGATGGAGAGGCTCTTTCTATCTACATAGATACACAGTGATGTATAGTGCTCTGACTTCTCACTGTTTGGCAGTCTTACCTGATACTTGGCCTTGGCAGGTGACTCATCCTTCTCAACTATTTTGAACCAAGAGTCACTTTGTAAGTTCTTATGATTTTCTTTGCTCTAGCTTTCCTTGGAAAATCCCCCAGAACGTGTTCCTCTCCATCTGATTCAGTTTTATGGTTCCACTTCTGTCTTAATTTTTACAGATGTGATTCCAAATACTTCTCCTAGTTGTCTATACTGTCCTTTCTTGTGGTGTTATACTCATTCAAGAGTCTGCTTGAAAAAAAAAAAAAGAGTCTGCTTGACATTCTCATTTCCCAAGGACTCTTGAGATCATCTGCCTGTTTCCTGAGGATGAATGAGGACAAATGACTGATTCTCTTAATTGGGAGACAATTGCTTTTCGAAAGAAAAGCATGCCAAATCTCTAAATTAGTGAAATGCCCTGTAGGGGTCAGAAATAAGACAAAAGAATTTCACAACTTTTTGGCAAAGATAACAATGGCTTTGGGGTCCTTTAAGATTTAAGAGCTCTCATCCCTACTCTGTTAACTAGATGAGAGGGCAGATTCCCCATGGATTGATTTTGCTCTCTAGTATAATGGGCTGAGTGCTTGAGTCTCTCCTGTTTAATGCACTGCAATTGCAACGTTCAAGTTACAACTTCAGCACTGCAATTTGGGCTCCGAATCAATGAAGCCAGGACTAGTGACAGGACACAGACAGAACAATTTTGAACATGTCTCAAAAACACAGCATGAGTCAAACAAAAGGTTCACTCAGTTTTAGAAATATTTCCTGCTTTCTTTGTTAAGAATTTAATATGGATAAAATTGAGAGGAGCAGAGAAAACTCAACAAAGATGCTTAAAATTGTGTGCGTGTGCGTGTGCGTGCGTGCATGCGTGCGTGTGTGTGTGTGTGTGTGTGTGTGTGTGTGTGTGTGTTGAAGGGAGGAGCTATGCCACAAGCAAGGGCTTTTCTAGGTGGCCCCGGTTCTCCCATGCAATTTGTATGTGCCACCATGAGGCACCATGGATGCTAAGATTAGACTAGAAGATTAGTTTAAAAGAATGTTCTCTGGTTTAAAATGAGTATAATCTTCAATAGCAAACACGACATGGAATCATTATTTGATAGAACGATTCAAGAATGAGGTAGTCTGGTGTGTCCAGTTCTGATTATTTCACTTAAATGTTGTGCATTTGAACAAATACATTGCACTTTTCCTATTTATGGCTTAGGTTCTATTACGTTTAAGTTCTTGTTCTGAAATGAACATTTGTAATTATAATTATTAAAACTATCTACAGCAAGACTCAAAGAATAGAAGAATAAAATGTTTCACAGAGTAGTCTATAGTCCAATAAAAATCTATTAATTTCAGGCAGCCTAAAGCCCACTGAAGTGTATGAGATAGTGGTGGTGGAGGTGGTGTGTGTAGTGGGGAGTAGGGAATGAGAAAGACTTTAATTTTGGGATGCTAGAGATCTTCCTCGTATTTCTAAATCACTCAAATTGTGGAACTCTTGGATACAACCTGAATTTTCTACTTAGCAATTTAGTACTGTGTCTTTTGTTTTACTTTTCTTCAAAAGAAGATCTCAAACTTCTCTGTCTAGTTAGCTATATTAAAACTTAGTGGCATTTTGCTAAGTAAATGAGCATACTTTAGAATCAACTTTATATTATCAGGCACGGTAAAGTAAAGCTGAGTTTTGAGGATCTTTGAAGGTTCCAAAACACATTCAAGATCTCTAAGATCAAAATGTCTTCCTAACCCTAAAATGTTATTTGTCCATTTTTTACCATGTTGATATTTACAGTGATGATGCAAAATCAATCCTGAGTTAAATTGCTGGTGTCCAAGTTTGACTTGGGCAGGGCTACCAACAATGGCAGCAAACTCCATGGCTATATCATCACAGTTTTCAAAAATCATCCAAATTTACTTCGGAATATCCCTCATGAAGCATAACAAATAATAACAATAGTAACCCTCCACTCTTCAGTGGAAATACTACTGTAGCAAATGGGAACACATAAAATGCTTCTGCCACCCACCAGAATTAAGTGCTTGTCTTGAGAAAACCCTCAATGCTTGGGTTTGTGTTGTGAACTCAACTGGCTGCCTTTTCACCAATGCTACCTTTTACTTAAAATAGCAACTGACAAAGTATGGTGTGTTGGACTCAAGTGTTCTCCAATATGAAATGATTTTGAAATATCAGAGTTATGATCTCAGGACACATAGAATAAGAACAATGGGGTAAGGAGGGTAGGAAAGGCCTTGAGATGAAGGTCTCATGGAATTACCTGTGAAAGAATTCTCGCTTACTCCAGATCAGAAGGCAAGAAGATAAATTAATAAACCTTTTCAGTGGTAGAATGCTTGCCCACTATACGCAATATACATATATAGTAGATGTATATGTACATCTACTATATATGTATATACACAATATACATATATATACAATATACATAGTATAGTATATGGATCCTGAGTTCCATCCTTTAGCACCATGATAAAAACTCAGACTTCAGTATTTGGAAGGTATTTTCTCAGAAATCAGTTGCATGAGCTTGTCACTACAAGAGCTGATAATATTTGTTGCTAATGATAAACTTTGAGCTTTTAAGAAAACATTAAAATTTGAGGGAGCTTTTATTTGTGACCACCACAAACTTGAGAGTTTTACAATGCCTGGGGACTTTTTTGTGCACATTGCCATTGACATTACAGAATTTGATTTTTGGATATTGTATAATGAAATGTGTCAACAGTTAGAAAGTCTGCATTATTCAGTTCTTTCCAGTTATTGACTTTTTTTCCAGATAACCGCTGTATGACATAAAATCACATAGAGAGAAGATTCAGAGTGCAACATGGACCAGCGAATTTTAATGTAACAAAATTTAACACAAGTTCAATGTATGAAATTTTATTGATCAATGTGATTTTATATGCACATTGCAGTTGATCTTTAGGAAACTGCTCTTCGTTGACTTTTGGTGTAAAAATCAAAGAAAATCCACAAATACTGGAAGAGCCTATTAAAATAATTCCTTTTCATCCTGCGAATCTGTGTGAGGCCAGATTTTCCTCATGCATTTCAACTAAAATAGCAAATCACAACAGACTGACTACGGAGCAGCAATGAGAATCCAACTGACTTCTGTGGAGCCAGATATTTAAAAGATATGTGAAAATGCAAAAGAATTATATTTTCCTTGCTATTTTTGTCTTGGATGATGTGATTTTTTTTTAGAAAAGATGCTATGTTAACAAGACATTTGTTCTAAAATTAATTATCAAACATATTTAAATTTTCTCAGCTTTAATTGTTACTATGGTTCCTGTTGGTAGATATGGCCCAAGCAATCAAAACTTCTATGAGGTCCTTGATAATGTTTAACTGTATAACCAGGTGCAGAGAACGAAATGTTTGAGAATTTCTTTTGTACAGTATAATAGACTTGGGCACTCTCTGTCAAATAGATTACAAATATTTTCATAGTGTATGGATAACATTTTAGAAAATAGGGCTGAGGATTTAGTTCAGCAGCAAATGCTTGCCTAGGATGCGTAGGGCCTTGAGTTCCATCCCCAGGACTAAAAGGAAAAAGATTAGCAAATATCCCTTGCACGTCTTTCACCAGCTTACTTCAACCGGGATGTCTATATTTCTTGACGGTAAGCTGGCTGTGAAAATGGGCTGATGGTTGTGATCCGCTTCCCGTCCAAGTGGAAGCAGATAACTATATTTTATGAGAAACCAGTCAGGTGAAATGAGGCTGTGAATTATCAAATTTCTTACACATACCTAGTGGCAGATGAAATGCCCAACAGCTGATAGGGAGGAGCTGACAAGAGCAATAATTTTCAGGCAAGAAAAGAGAACTTGTTCTGTTTTTTCAATGAGTCTGGCGACAGCTGGGCAATGACTTAAACCATGTAGGCTCTTGTCTTTAAGGTCAAGAGTTCATTTGTGTATGTCAGTGTTAGAAGTGAAATCTCAAGCAGTTGCCAACTTACACAATCAAAGGAACTAGAAATTCATATTATGAAAGCTGAGCCTCGGATGTGCTGTCCCTCCGCAGCTGGGGAAACAGTTCACTCTGTCACTTCTGCTGTCAGTCACTTTGTTCTAGGTAGGACGAGAGCAAAGGGCCTGCTCACGTGGAAGACTTTCCTCTCTCCATGGATGTGCATGGACTTGAAAATTCCCAAGATGATGCAAGGGAGGCTGAGAAGGCATGGAAAAATGTGACAGGGACTTGTGGCTCAGTGTCCAACCTCCTCTGGGCCCACTTTTGTCTTTCATTGTCTTGTTTTCCACTGTCCTGGGGCGGGCAAGTGGGAAGGATAGAGCAGGATGTCTGCCCAGCTTGTTATGGAATTCCTAGCTTCATAGCAAATTGAAAGGAATTTTATTATGGTGAATTAAATAACTACATTTACTACTTTGGGGATGTTTGTAGATATTATGTGTGTGGTGTGTGCTTGTATAGTGTGTGTGGTATGTATATGTATAGTATGTGTGGTGTGTGTATGTATAGTGTGTGTATGTGCACATGCAGATAGGCATGTCCTGAATGCACCCATGTAGGGCCAGAGGAGATTTGTGGGTGTTCTCTATTGCTCTTCCTCATGGCTTCCTTGAGCTGGAGTCTCCCACTGAAATGAGAGCTGCTGTGTGGTTTTTTTTTCTTATTTGTTTGTTTGTTTTTTATTAAACTTATTGACCAATGACTGAACAATTCTCCTGTCATCCCTAGAACAGGCCTAGGGTTACAGGCCTGCATGGCCATGTCCAGTTCTGTAGATCAAATTCAGGCCCTCTCAGGCCCTCATGTTTGCAAGGCCTCCACCCACTGAGCCATCTCCTGGCCCCTTCATTTAGTATTTTTGAATAGATTTTCCTTTGTATCACAACTCTTTCCCCCATACCTTCACTCTGCAGCTATTGTAGAGAAAGTCTTTCATCCCTCTTAGATGACTCAAGAGTCTCAGCAACATGAATTGGGTTCCTTGCTCTGAGGGTCCTCCTGTCAAATCAGTAATTTGGGCATAATTCTCACAGCCACTCCTTCAGAGTGATTGCTGGGAGCTCCTAGTGATGACTTGGTTATAGAATTAGGGTGGAATGGTAACCTGGGAAAGAATTGACATTGTAAAAATGTTGTTGAAAGAAGAAGAGCTGTGAGAGAGAAGGGAATGAAAGGAGAAACAATATCCTGTGGATGTTTCCTATTCGTTCATTGAGAATGAAAGCATGCCATTTACTGGGATGGTAGTCGGGCTGAAACCAAAATCGTAAGAGCTGAGAGCTTGGGGAGAGTGAGGGGCACTGAGTGTGAGTGGTAACCCAGGCAGAGGCTAAAGGACACTCAGAGAACCAGGAGGATTCAGAGGCACATTTGGGAGCTGGAAAGGCCTGGGGTAGTAACCACTGGTGTCTGGAGTCCACAGTAACTGGACTAGCTGAGTGAACCTTGAGAGTTCTGTTCAGGAGTGGGTATCATTTGGTGGACAAAGCTGGAGGATCTAGAGTGGAGAGTTGGGGGTGGTGGAGGGAGACAGGAAGGGTGACTCTGAAGTGGCTGTGGGTTAAAGGAGTGTTGCAGAGGCATTGCTAAAGGGAAAGGAGTTGGGGATATGGAGCTCTGTTGTGGGCTGGATGCTGAGCAGGCAGCACCATTCATGGAGAGATCCCGGGATGGATGGGACTTATGGGACTGAGCTGCAATTCATCCTAATCCCTGGTGGAGGCAAGGGGTGACAGGGAGGAGAATAACCAACCAGAAGCAGCTTATGGGAAGAAAGGGTTTATTTCAGGCTTACAGATTCCAGAGGAACATCATCATGGCAGGAGAAGCTGAAGAAGCTGGCTCACTTCCATAGATCCATTCAGAGAGACACCATCAATCAGCCAGCAAACAAGAAGAGCCAGGGCTCCAACTTCTCTACCTAAGGTCCCCCTCACCCCCAGGGACACACCTTTCAGCAGGTTGCTGGAGACTTCTTAGGTTGCAAGCTTAATCAAAAACACCTCAGCATATCAGGGATGTAACAAACACATTCCACCTTCCACACTGGGAGAATACGGCATGATTAGATAAAGTGGAACCCTGTACTCAAGTGGGCATGCTTTATCTCTCTGACCCTTTACCATCAGTGCCCCTCAAGCTCTGTGTGTCGGTTGGCTTTGTTTGATGTGCATGGAGATTTGGTGGGTTGGTCTGGTGAGGCCCCTGGGAAAGCCTGTGGAGGTCAGTGCTAACACTGTATTTCAGGCCTCACTAGGGGTAAAGGCTTATTCATTCATTTACTAAACCATGTACTTTCCATAACCTTTAGGAAGCATTCCATTGAGATTTATTTTTATTCCCTTAGGAGTGGCTGCTTAGTGTCTAGTTTGGAATGAATCCAAGAATCAATAAATGAAAAGGCTCTTAGTTCTATCACACTTAAAAAGGGACATGCTTCTCAAACCTGCCTACTTGATGTACTCTTATGAAGTTTTTTGGTGTGTTTTTTGTTATTTATTTAAAAATCATTTAAAATTTTTAGCTCTGTGTCTGAGAATACTAATTCTAATAATTAGCAATGCCAGGCATACTTATCAGTTTCAAGAAAGTCTTTGTACTCTGCATTGAGGTGATACGTTAATTCCTCTTGGAATTGAAGACTCTTCAGTAAACTCACAGCACATAGGAGACATTCTTACATGTGGTTTGCTCCTTATGACAGTTATTTATAGCTAGCATGGTACAAGGAAATTATAACTGGGATATGTCAGAAGGTTATTGAAGAAAGGTAGAGAAAAGGGAAAGCTGACTTTTCTAGAAGTTTCCCCCGGCTTCTTTCAGCTTGTAACAACAATGAAACACTGATCTTTTTAAATTGTTACTTGGTATTTTAACAACAGAAAATGTTCTACTAAACCCTATTGGGTAAGAGAATGTGTAACTTCTCAGATATGTTTTGTAATTACCACCTATTTTTTTCCTGCCACTTATTTCACCCATTGATGTTGAAAATTTTTGGCGACCAGTATTTTATTAATAAACTACAATCATCAATTCTGCAGCTTCTCTTGAAAAAGAAAAGAGAGGGATCAGAAGATGTAGCCACTTGTATCCACATTCTACATGTCAGCTGTCGGACAGAGCTGGGAAGAGCCACCTCCTTAAACAGGCACTTCCACTCTGTCGGCCTGTCATTACTCTGTCTCCTCATGTTGTCCACCTGGCTTTGACTTTGTGACTGACTCAGATTTCATGTCCTTTATAGATGAATAACTCCCAAGCTCTATTCCAAAGCTCCAGCCGTGGCCACTGTCTCATCTCATCTATCCTAATGAATCTATGCATTCTTCCCCAGAGTCCCATTGGTACCCTGCTCAGTTATTAGTTTTCATTTTCTTTATAGCTGTCTCTTTCCAATTTCTGCACCTTCTTCTTTGCTTTCTCAAGGCTTCCACAACTAAAAGCCATCAGGAAGGACTTTGTCCTTCTTAGTGGTGTCTCTCCAGGCTGCATTTTGTAACTTCTGCTTCTACATCCGCTTCCTGTTCAGGTGCAGGTGCCGTTGATTAAGACAGATGCTGTCACCGGTCCCCCAGCAGCTAGCATAATTTCTTTATTCTGCCCTATTTGTTCTGTAGGCAGCAACAAGAACAGGGTTAAACAAATTCCATCTTCATTTTGTCTCCTTCCCATTCAGAAAGCTGTTATGCTTGCCCTCTTCCATCCTAGCAAATGGAAGCTTCCTTTTCCGTTTTCTCAAAGCCCTTGCTTGCCTATGCTCCACATGCCCACTCTTCAACTGAAGCTTCTATTTCTTCACTTGGATCGTCAAGTCTCTTGTACTCACGCCCATGCCTTAACCCCTTCCACACCCCTTTGCACACCTAAATCTGCCCTTCCTTTGTGAGTTCTTGTTCTTGTATGACATCAAGTGCCAATTTCACCCACTCCACATTGCTCACTCTAACCTATGTCCCCAGATTTTGATTATTCTCTTGTCCACATTTCCCCTGAGTTCGAATCTTGAGGTTTAGAAAAATATAAGTGGTCACAGCATGTGCCGTCTTGAGTCTAGTTGTGCCACCCATTTCTACAGGAGTCTCAGGATGGGCTGCCACGCGTTACCACAGGGACCTCAGGGTGTGCTGGGTCTTCCTCATCTTCATTGTGAAAAAGGTGTTGATTATACTAGTTTACTTTTTGTGGTAAATGTGGGGGATGGATGCTCAAGGCTCCACGCTCTAATTGATCATGGCTGTCTTAGAGGACAGTTCACTTCACACATGTTCACAGATTTGAGTAAGACATGAAGCAAACTGTCAGGTTTTAGTTCCTTTTGTATCCCTGTACCTTCTCCAGTGGCCAGCACAGGTTAACTGCTCAGCAAATGTTTGCCAAAAAATGAAGACAGGTTATGATCATGAATGGCAGAAATTGATTACTATGATCACGATAGTTTACACAGGGACAGAAATGTGTGCATTAGGAACACGGAGCACTTCCAGACTCTGTATCTATTGAAAAGTGTGTCTTAGAGTGCTGGCAGTTTGGTTACGTTTGAAGGATGATGATAAGAAGTTTGAGAGCTTTTCATTGTTCTGTTTTTGTGTTTCCATCTGTCATCCTATCATAAGAACACATTCTATCATATAACATAGGAAACATTTATTACAGTTATCAGTAAGTAACCTACAAGTGAATACTCAGGACATTTATAGGGAGTCATTGGTTTTTATTTCATTTATTTTAGAAATGTAGATTAAAGGGGGTTCTTCATTTCTCAGGGCTTTCATCATTTTTGGTTTTAGCTTGTAAGAGGCAAATATATGATCAGTAGTAGCTGAGAAGAGTCTTTTTTTTTTTTTTTTAGAGAAGAGTCTTTTTTAAACTTATCTGAAAATATTTCTGGCACCATTATCATGGGCATTTCCATCACAATTAACTTGAAAATTAAACCATATTTGGATAATTTTCCCAAGAACTTGCCATGATTTTGTCTACTATTTGATGTGTACACAAACAGCCTTTAGTTTGAAAAGTGCCAAAATAAGCAATATTCCATTCAGTATACAAATGAGAGTTTCCTAGAAATAGTGCTGTATTGGGGATGAACTTAAGTGTGACGGTTCAGGAGGAACATAACAGGAGAAGAGTCACGTGCTAGGTCTCAGGCAGCTGTCTTCCAGGATGCAGATAATATTAGTCCAAACGAAAGCTCCACATGGAGTCCTGTTGACTGAGTCCACAGAAATTTGAGCAGGGCACAGCTGTAAGGCTGTTTTCTTTTTTCAGTTTTGGAATGAATGGTTCCATTAGCATTGAAACTGGGAGTCATTAAGATGATTCTTGTTTGAGTCTCTCTCTCTCTCTCTCTCTCTCTCTCTCTCTCTCTCTCTCTCTCTCTCTCTCTCTCCTTTTGTTTATCTGTGAAGAAATTAGTACAGAAAATATGTGGCTTACTCAGAAGTAAGCTGCTAACTTGTTATTTTACAAACCAGATCATATCATTGCATCACCTCAGTCATTGAAATATATATATATATATATACTAGGGAAAGAATCAGATTTAGGTCAGAGCTAATTTAATTTTTTTTCTCTGATTGTTCAACAGAGACTACATAGCATAACCTATTATTACCCAAAGTCACACTTTTTCAAGCTACATTTCATTTTGAATATTTTTTGAAAGGATAATACAAAAAGTTATCTATATATTCACCTTTTTTTCTCTTTCTCTCCAAGGAAACAAACATGTCTGATAAAAGTGACCTAAAAGCTGAGCTTGAGCGCAAAAAACAGCGCTTAGCACAAATAAGAGAAGAGAAGAAACGGAAGGAAGAGGAGCGGAAAAAGAAAGAGGTAAGATGAAATTGTGAAGAAAAAGGATTCTGAGGGAGGCAGTGGTTACATGGACAAACAGGACACCCTCCTGACCCTGTGACACTTGAATAAACTGCATGGACACCTACACACTGAAGAATGAGGTCACTGCATCTGGAAGGTGCTTGTCACGCATCATGTAAAGAGCAGGTAGGCAGCACTTGGTCCAGAGGTTCCCAAGGGCCAGGTTCACCCCAGACTGTAATGGAACTCTGATAGTGGTCTGTGATTAATTTTGTTAGATATTTCTTAATCTTTCTGGACCCCAACTTCTTATCCTTCATATGGAAACAATAATATATGTATTCCATGTGGTTAAAAAGATGAGGAGAGTTAATCTGTCTACTGCTTCGCAGAACCTAGAATACAGTACTTAAGTGCATTCTGTATGTCGGTGTTATTTTTAAGATGGACCTTCGTTCCTTCATTCCTCTTCCTTCCTTCCTTCTTTCCTTTCTTTTTCTTTCATTTTTTTCTTCCTTTTATTCAAACTTGGCCAGCAAGACCATTTTAGAAGAGCCGGGCGTGGTGGTGCACGCCTTTAATCCCAGCACTCTGGAGGCAGAGGTAGGAGGATTGCTGTGAGTTCAAGGCCACCTTGAGACTACATAGTGAATTCCAAATCAGCCTGGACTAGAGCGAGACCCTACCTCAAAAAAAAAAAAAAAAGACCATTTTAGAAGAAAAATACAGAAGGGTGTCAGTGGATTTCTATTGATTCATAAGTAGCATATTTTTCATGGTGAATAAAAATCCTAGGCTTGGTTAAGTGGAAAGCAGGTAGAGTTGATGGGCTAATGTGGAGTCTAGTATTAGGTTTTAAAGCTGGAAGGGATTTTAGAGACCTTCCAGGTGGTTCCTTCTTTATGTCAACAAAACTAGCACCCCAAGATGAGATGCAACTATTTCACTTATAGACCCAGCATCCAAAACTGTGACCTCAAAATTCAAAACCTTGTTGTCATATCATGTTTTCCTTCACCATCTCAAACCAAAAAAAATGACTTTTGAGTCCCTAATTTTCATAACAGGGTAAAAATATTCCATGTCATACAAAAAAAAAACCACAAAAACAAAACACAAAAAACTAGATGCCAAAAATACTTGTGATTAGTTTTCTAGGAAATAAACTGTGAACAGTGTGACTAGGCTTGCATGAAAATAGCCCAAACTGCTTTCCCATAGTGTTTGACTGTCAGGGGGCGGAAAAAAAGTATTTTGATGTTTTGTGATCTAAATTAGTGCTGCTTCATACTATAGGGGTTGGGTACCAAAGTAGCAGATTTACAATTATTATTTTCCAACAAAGTAAAGCATAATTGCAGTTGCATTTTAGCCTCTGGCATCTCCCATCTCTCCATGCCATTCCATTCTGATTGATATGATAGTTTCCTTGTCCTTGACATCGTACATAATGGTTTTCCCTTGGAGATCTTGGCTGTTTTACATGCAGTTCTGGGTGAGATAGAGGTGAGAATTGACAAGGAGTGGCTATTAATTTCCATGCAAAGCCCCCCAAAAAGGCATTATGCGATTATGTTTCTTTCACATGTCAGCAGTTAACGTGGTGTTAGAGCACCTGCTATCCTTTACTAATAACCGGTTTCCTCTTAAACTGACATTCTAATATCCAACTCGAATTTCATAGAATTACTATGAAATGTGATGTGATCTAGGAAATCTGGCTCCAAATTATGCTGTCTGCTTCATCTTCTTCAGCTTACACGTTTTGGAGAAATTATAGGCCAACCAGATTGATTGAAGTTGGCTACCTCTGTTGCTGGTACACCAAGCAGTTTTGCCATTTAATAGAGACTTCACCTCTTTCCTAGACAGCAGAGCCCTGGATAACTCGAGGTGCAGGTAGTGGTGAATACCTGGGCTCTGAGTGTTCCTAGGACTCTGTCTGGCGGTGGATGAACGTCTTTCAGTTCCCATCTCAAGCGTCACTTCCTCTAGAGAGCTGCCTCAGCACCTCAGCTTCATCCAGCCATCACTAGGTTAGATCCACATGCTGTCCTTGACTTTATCAAACCAGCCAGCACAGACCTTTATAGTTGCCTCTTCCCAAGTGATTACAGGTTTTCTAGGGCAGGGCTCCATGTTGGCTTTTCATGTGTGTTGTTTTGGGTTAAGTTACTGAATCTAGCATAGATTTCACCAGATAGTAGCTGTATTAGTCAGGGTTGTCTAGAGGAAACAGTTGATAGAATGGAGTATAATCAAAGGGAATTTATTGGGGTAGCTTACAACAGGCTGTAGGCCCACAGCTGAAGAAACCAGTCCATGTGACTGGATGTTTCAGCAGTCCCAATCCAGCCCAGAAGGCCTGATGGCTCCCTGGGGAGCGGTGGCTGACAGTCCACAATGTGAGGCCGAGGAAACTGGGTTCCAATGTCCAGGAAGGGTAGGAGAGCAGGATGCGAGTGCAAGTCACAAGCACCAGCAGCGGGGGAGGAAGGAAAAGCGTCTCCTTCCCCCTAAGCTTCCTTATATTAGTCTCCTGGAAGGCCCACCCACTGGGGGAAAGGGCTCACTCTGGAGAAGGGAACTCCTCCCTTCTCCAAAATCCCAAAAGGATTTTGTCAGTCCTTCCTGCAGGCAAACTCAGAGACCCACCCAAGATTGCTATGGATTAGATCAAGTTGACAAACTTAACCATCACAAATCTTCTCCAAAATCCCAAAAGGATTTTGTCAATCCTTCCTGCAGGCAAACTCAGAGACCCACCCAAGATTATTATGGATTATCACATTGGTCAAATTGACAAATAAATTTAACCATCACAGTAGCCAGCCAAAAGAATATAGAGTGAATCAATAAGCATATAAGCTATTTCAGGTGAGCACTGGAGATGCTGTTCCCAGACATGGTTTCCAAGCATCTGGAATTCTGCTCTATAAATTTCCTTGAAACCGTCCAGCTCTGAGTTGATGAGATGTTCCATCAGCTGCCACTGTCCTCGACACTAGAGTTCAAGATGTTCTAGTTTTTGTGTTGTTTGTACAGAATTACTTAGAAGTGACCTTCAGAATCAATGTTTGATTTTTGTAAACTTTCTTCAGACTTCTATTTTAAATGAAACAAATGGATTAAGAATTAAGGAGAAATAATATGCTCTTTGATGCTAAATGGAGTGACTTCTTGTCTATAACTCTGCAAAGTAGTGTGAATTAGGACCACCCAGCCTGGTTATCTCCACAGAACCCAGAAAACCATGTGCATGTATAAAACGACTAACCTTTGGGTGTCTGTTGTTTTTTTGGCTGTGGTATTATGACTGAAATCTGATTTTAAAATAAACATAGTGGGCACTATTTAAGACACAGACCCAATTTCATGAAAAATTGGCTTTAATATGATGAGGTGAGCTTAATGGGGACCACCCTGAAGGTTTTCCTGTCCTTGGTCTTGCAACTGACTTTCTCCAAGGAGGAGGAGGCACTGCTTGGAATTTCCTTGCCCTGTCCTCACTTGTTCCTGTAGTAATGCAAAACTGTCTTTGAGAACTGATTGACAATGATCAGCTGGCAATTTTTTTCTTTGATTATTCTCTGGGTCTCAGCTGTGATTATCCTTTACAAATAGAAGTATCGCTTTCTGAGAAAGGCTACCGTGAGGGTTTTTAATTTTTAGTCTTGCTGAATAAATCCATGGTGCATTGTCAAAACGTGTCTGTAATGCTTACCTAGGAAAAATCAGAAGGGTCCACATTGGGGTGTTGACCTCCTTTTCTTGGATGAAATAATACTTTGTTTAAGGCACAAACTGGTAACCATCTTTGTTTCCAGTAAACTTCATGGTAACTTTGAATGTCCGGAGCTTTTCTAAGCTTCTGTGATCCCTGTGTGGACATTTATTCTTTTTAATATAGGCCATCATGTTGACTGGTTCCTTAAGAATTAAAGAGAAGCCACACTGAGACCTGTACTGTGGAAGTGAGATTTAGAGACGTAATTCAGGAATACTGCACAATGTATATTCTACATGTTGACATGTAATTTACCCTGTGGTATATTTCTTGGATCATGTGCTTTTCTGCACAGGACAAACAAGGTTTCGTGTCATCCACCCAAGCTCATTCAAAAGGAAGGATTAGCCAGATCTTTTTCAATCACCATATAAAGTGTTTCTCATTGCCATGGATACTCTTTTCCTTCAATAAATTTTTATTGAAAGAATGAGGCAAAATTACAGACATTTTGTTGCTGACACATAGAAATGGCTTTGTTGTGAGATCTCAATAGCTAGATGTTTAGATATCTTGCTCTAGCCATGCTGGTACACAAAGAGTTCCTGAAAATGGGGTCTGGTTAATAGAAATTAACCTAAATGATGTGTACAGTTTCACCTCTGTTACAAAGCTGGGGATCTTCATTTGTTTCAATAAAGCACTTAGGACAGAGTGTGGTATGCCCTCACAGACAAGATGAATCTGCCCCTTCAGATTTGGGGTGATGTGAATGGGCTAAAGTCCTTGAGGACTCTCATTAGCTTCAAAATGACATTTTTTTTTCTATCTGATGGGTATGCTGCAAAAATACAAATGCTTTTTAAGCCGAAGGTGGATAAGAACAGAAGCACTGAACCATCAGGTTTTAGGTTATTGTCCAAGGGAAAGTTAAGAATGTCATGAACTATCTCTGCTTCAGACACCATAAAATCAAATATGATTCCCATGTATAATAGAGGTAATGTACCTGATGAGTGCTTAACTTGATCCTGGAAGAAAACGGATGTCTGGTAATTAACTGGATAGTTGGCTCTTGACAAGTTTCAAGATGGCTCTCTGTGAACTCCTAAAGTTTTCATGTGAAAACTATGTTTCTGTTGCAGATGTGGGCAAGCCCGCAGCCTAAGTCATAACTGTGCTAAGAAGGAAAGAAGACCTGGAATTTGAAAAGTGTTCCCAGAATACCTCCACTGATTCATGGCCTGCATTTTAAACTTGTCACTCTTCTATAAAATTCACTAACTGGGCCTGAGAATTGATTTTGAGATGGTGCACCCTTGTATTTTTAGATGTAATTTGTGTAAGGAGCTCCTTAAGTCATTTTCTGCTTGATATGTTTCCTACAAGAGAATTTTCTCCTATGAGTTAATATGTGTCTTGAAATCCCAGGAAAGTCAAAATCAAGTAGCATGACTTATTGTATTTAAGTCTGCATTGTCTTAAGACAGACTTTAGCCCATTCCAAACCATTTTACTACCAATTCAAACAGTGTATTTCATAGTTACACATTTTCATAAATAACACTAGTTTTCAGCCAGATCTCAACAGTTCTCGTTTCTAGAATCCAAAACAGTGCATGAACATTTGCTCACCAAGAAGGGTGACATGGTATTAAAAAAAAAAAAAAAACAAGCTTCTTTGAAAAAAAAATTCACTGCCTCCATGAGAAATATTTTCCCTTGAGAGCTCTTCCAAAGCCCATGAGAGAAAGTTCCATACCATGTGAGAAAGGTAGGAAAGGGAAGACCCGGGGTCAGGAAGAAATAGGGGGAGCAGCACAGTGCTCTTTATTCTCCCTCCATATGATCACATCTATTTAGAGCTTTTGCCTGGTCTTCGCTGCCAGGCATTTCCATTTCAGCAAGGAAGAGCTTACATCGAGTTAGCGCATTCACTGTTCTTCCTGGCGTCTACTCTTGTAGGCGGATATGCAACAGAAGAAAGAACCTGTTCAAGATGACTCTGATCTGGATCGCAAGCGTCGGGAGACGGAAGCTTTGCTGCAAAGCATCGGGATCTCACCAGAGCCCCCTCTAGGTACTCAACGTGAGCCAGTCCTCAAGGGCAGCGCTTGTGGGAAATACCATGTCCAGTTTGCCATTCTTTGAAGTCCTTAGCTGGATTTATTTTTATGGTTAAGAAATTCTACTGCTTGTGTCTCTAGTTGCATGGAATTTTTTATTGATTTCTTGTTTATTGGAATTGAGAGGGCTGGAAGGAGACGGGAGGAAAGCTTGTGGAGTCATTAGTGATTTGTCTGACTATGTGGTCAAAGCTTTCCAGTGTGTCACTAGCAGATTATTTTATACTTAAGTGAGTTACCATTTGGTAAATACATGGAATCTTAGAATTTAAAAACAAATTACATCGTTCCTTCCACTCTCTCTGTGTAAACACTACAAGTCTGGATATAAATTCTATGACCACTGCAGAGATGATGAAAAGGAACGGGCAGTGGGAAATTTGTAGGAAACCTGAAAACGGTAACAGATTACCAGTTCACCAATAACTTTAAATCTCTTTGACTCCGTTGTGCATCTTGATTTCATTGTTAGCTGGTATTTTCACTATCACACCCCTCCTCCAACTCATTTGTTCCTGGATGATTGTCCATGAACCCTTTCATCATTAAGCTCTGGGTATTGAATTATTTATTGTGCATGTGATTATTCTACCACTTAACTATATATCTTTCATGTGATATGTTCTTTTATTTTCCTTTTATTCCCTTACTTTCCATACATTTAGTAGTAATTCTAGGGTGTCTATAAAACTACATGGCATCCAATATACTAAAAAAAACTTTTAAAACAATACATCGAAATAAATATGATGTTGAATTTGTTTCAATTTGTTCATATTTTAATTCCATTTTAGCTTCTATGTTAAATTTCACTTATTCTTATAATAGTTACTTAAAGTTTGAAAGATCCATGTGAAAAATTGTCAATATAAATAAGAAGAGAAAATATAAGCCTATAATTTATGTATTGCTACATATAATGTGTAAACATAAAGATGCTATACTACCAAAAAAGCATTTTTATTCCATTGCAATTTGAAGCAGTTAAAGTCAAATTTTAACAATAGCCCTAGTTAGGTTAGATTATTTTAATTTTTATGTTATGTAAGATATAACCTATAAGAGTGCTTGACTGATGGGCCTTCTTTGAGAAGCTTGTACTTATTTGGTGTGTAATGTAAGTGGACACCTTGAAATCATGCACTCTTGTGCCTCAAAACAGTCTTTGAAATGGGCTTACTGCATGAACACTGGTTAAACACAATAGTAGATCCTATTTCCTGTACCCTGCATAAAGCTGGTAAAAACAAAACACAAGACATTTAACTAATCTCCATCTGTAACTAGGTTCTCAGCCATCCTGTGCCCCTTCCAATGGGTCTGGCAAGGATGGATGCCATTTTCATTCTGGGACCATCTCTCTGGCTTGCCCTCTGACTCTGTCTGGAGGATAATCAGGGCATGACTTAAAGAGCCACATGGAGTTTCCCTGCTACTTGACAGTTTGGCCATTGTGTTATGGGACTTGGACAAAACAGTTAAGCCCTTCACCCTATTAAGTAAATAAAAGGAAATTGCACATGATTGAAACCAAATGGAATCTACACTTATGCACTGAAGTTTCTTTCTGCCACATGGCTTCTTTGCAAAGCATGTGCGATGTTAAGAAGCCCTTGAATGGTCTGGCCCGGAGCCATCTTGGCTGTGTGGTACAGCTTCTGTCTGAAGGACATTTGGCATGGATCTGAGGAAAAGAGTAGGAAAATACATTTTAATTTCCTTTAGTCCCCCCCCCTTATTGTCCTTGATCAGATTTTCAGCTCATGCTGACCTGGGTCTTTGAACTTGTTTCTCCTGCCTTTAGAGTGGTAGTTTACTTCTGTGTGTCTGTGTCGGGTGTACAAGGGCTGCCGGAGACACATGTAAACAAGTCCCAAACCCAGTGAAAAGTAGGAGATGAAACCATTAATTAAATGTAAAAATAAAATAGCCTGACATTTTCCTTTGTTTTGAAAGAGATTTTTAAATTACCAGGTTCAACACTTACCCTTCTTTTCTGTCACTGAGTCTCCTGGCAAAGTAGTTTACATGCTATGGATGTACATTTCTCTCCAAATAAGAGACAGAAAACAGAATTTTTTTTCTCTTCCATTGGTCATTTAAAGTCACTCTGGATCATCTATCTCGTAATCCTTAAAGTTTTATAGACACCCCATTTTATATTTTTACTAGGTCACATCTATACTAACAAAACAAAGTGAAGAATTAGAATGATCTGGATAGTTCAAACCAGAGAGATGCTGAGTTGACTTATCTAGATAGCTATTTTGGTTCTCCATTTTATTTTGTTAGGTGGACATGGCCTCAGAATCCCTAACTTAATTTTGTCTAAATTCATTTCTAATTTTATTTTTCGAAATATGAAAAATTCACTTGACTTCTTTCCCTTTCTTTCCTTTTATTTTCGTGCCCCATCTCACTCTCTCCTGGCCACACAACCACTTTAATTTGGGCCCGTTTGTTTTGATTTGTCTGACACTGCTCTTCCCCAGTGCAGCCGCTGCGTTTTTTAACATGGGATACCTGTTATTTTCATTATTTAGTCCCAACCCCTATGTCTCCCTCCTCGAAATCAGTGAGCACTCCCAGTGAAGCTGGAAGCCAAGACTCGGGTGACCTGGGGCCAATAACAAGGTAAGAATTGTCCCTTTAAAAGGCCATGGCGGGATGTCAATCATACAAACGAATGCTGTTAAGACCCTGTCGAAGGTGCATGCATCCGCATGTACCCCATCATTTTGTGTTGAAATTCACATTGACTTGAGAGTTTCAGTGACATGGCAGTGATTTTGAACACTAGAAATGATAGATGTTGTCCTTCTTTGAATCAGCTCATTGAGGACCATGTGTCTTGCTTAACAGACATGAAACCATCAAAGATACACTGGATATATATCCAGCTTTTCATTGTTCAACTTTTTTGGTTTCTAACCCATGTTTAATTCATCAAGTGTCTTGTTTATTTGCTTAATATAGTTGACTAATTTAAGAATACTCATCCCTCCAAAGTGGTATTGTTATTGTGATCATTAATCAGAGTTTGCTGCTGCTTAGCAAGTCAGTTGCCCAAACTTTTATCATACCATGTATACTCATAGATCATTTAATAACATCTGGGAGCAGATATAGACTTGTTCTGATTTGACCCCTAAAAGGCTATCTGAATGGTAAAGCTTCATGCCTTGGATGGAACCACAGTGATGCCCCATACTTGTCTTCTCCAGGGTTCCCTCACTGAGGTACCCACAGGAAGGTACATAAATGAGTGTAGGATGAAAACGTAGAGCAGCTGGTTAGCAAGCAACCCTAGTTTTTAAGAGGCTGATAATCTCTTCATGGTACACTGAGCTCACATGGCAATATGGACCCTATTTCCCCACGCCTTCCAGATTTTTCACAAGAAATTCATAGTTATGTAATAATCACTTATATATTAAACATTAATAACAATTGTTAAAAGCAGTTTTAAACCTATGGCCTGGAGGCTGGCAACTTGTGATCTCTAGCCCTGATTCTTAGCATTTTGAAAAAGAAATCATGGAATAGTATTATCAAGCTTCAAACACAAGAAGTCACCATCAGCAGCACTTCCATTACAGTCTTTTGGTTGTCTGTGTACCTGTCAACCTTCACCTAAGTGCACGCCGGCCACTGTAAGTATTAATGGGGTGTGGTAGTCAGCCACATGCCACTGGGATGAACCTTCAAACCAGACACAGTTATGGGAGGAAAGAATTTATTGAAGTTATAGATCCTGAGGAAGTTCCATAATGGGGAAAGAGGCTGCTCCCCTTTCACAGGTCCAAACACAGAGAGAAACCCATTACCAGCACCCCCAAAAGCAAGCAAGTACACTCAATCTCCTCCAGGCTTGAGCTCAGACTGCTCTTTACCTACCTCTTTACCTACCTAAAGCTGGAATTTCAGACCCACCCCAAAAACACCTTAGGGCTGGACCCTAGGATCCAGGCAAGAAGCTGGAGAAAAACTTTAATAAACTCTTAAATCTATTTGGGGACATAAATTCAAACTACCACATAGAGGGATATACAAAATTTTGCATTTTTAATTTTTCCACTTGATACATTATCATAAACATTTTCTTCTGAAGGGGCAGTATTTACATGGAAATCTAGGCAGTTTGGCTGGCACACTGTGGACATGCCTGCCATTCAAGAACTTAGGAGGCTGAGGCAAGAGGAACATGAGTTAGAGGCCAGACTGGGCTACACAATGAACTGTCTCAAAACAAGCAGAACACATATGTGGTGAACATGAATTTAATCTAGTACTGTCCTGAGCTGTAGGCTCCTTTTTAATTTCAGAAAGAATTTTGTAAGACTATTATTATCTCACCCCTATCTGCCTCTTGGTGTGCTTTAGACATGAGTATGTTGTTTTGATAAGATCCCTAGAAAACTGTGGATACGGCTTTCAATTTTAGACAAATGGAAGTTAAGATTTTTGTGAAGGGTGGTTTATTTTAGTGAATTGCCTTTGTGATTTGGGACAACATACATCTACTTTGAGCACTTCCAAAGTGCTTTGAGGAGGAAAGGTAATAACAACACAGTTGTATAAGATCTAACATTTATTCCAGAGCTGGAAGAGTATGATCACATTCCATAGAAGTTCATTGGCCCCTCATTAATAAATTTGACTTTCTGTGCCAGGATACTGAAGTGTGGCCTTTTGCCCAGGTTCAAAAGCTGCATGCAGTTGACAACATTAAATTCTATTGCCAGCTTCATAGTTGATGAGACCTTTTGAAAACTTCAGAGAAAGCGGACCTGTGCTGTTAGTCTGCTGGGGACTGTAGCAGTTACTTCTCAGAAAATATGTCTCTTCACATCTTTTGACTTCTTAAATGATTGTTTTTGCAACTTAGTGAATCACTTTGGAGGAAGGGCAGCTCATTCCCACCTCATTCAAACTTCAGCAAGCTTTACTTCTTTATTGGAAAGTTCTGGTCAAAGTGGTTTTACTGGAAGCCCATGAGTATAAATTCCTACTAAATGCACATTTCATGCAAATGTGAGAAAATTTGTACTGAAAAATGATAGCTTTCAGACAAATGGAGCACAAAGCCTGGTTGAAGAGAATGAATTAGGAACAATTTAGTAATCTGGCCTTTTTTGAACTTGAGAGCATCCAACACATATTTGTTTTTGCTTTGATAAAATAGATATGAACATTAAATTGTATGAGAATTTTATATTGTGTTATTTGAAATGTCTTTGAAACATTAAAAATGTTTTTTATGTAGAAGCAACATCTTTGAAAACCATTGGTACTAACCTTAACACTTCATAAAACCCAGATTACAAAAAGAGCTGAGACTGTTACTCTGTACTCATCAGTGCACCTAATTGTTTAGAATTTGGACTCTTTCAGAAGACAATTTAGCAATCCAATTAAAACATCTGCTCCAACATGAAAGTGTACATAATCTGCTCATGCATCTTCTCATACCTAAAGGTCCACATGAATTCTGGTATTCATTTGCCAGCATTTCAAACCCAAACTAAACATTTCTTTAGAGAGTAAAAATTGGCAAACATTTCTCAAAATCTTTGAAAGTAATTAATCTGAAAATTGACATATTTGATGCTTCTTATTATGTGATAATAGTATTATATAAATGAAAACTTGACAAAAATCTTGTTGCAGTCAGCTTTCTAGTTGCTGCGCAGAAAGAACCCAAACAAAAGTGGCTGTGGAGGAATGGGTTTATTTGGCTTACGGACTCAAGGGGAGACTCCATCCTGGCAGGGAAAACGATGGCATGAGCAGAGGGCTGGACATCACCTCTGCCACAGCACTGCAAACAGCGGCAGGAAGGTGTGCCAAACACTGGCAAGGGGAAGCTGGCTTATAACCCCATAAGCTCGCCCCCAAAAACACAGCTTCATCGAGGTTGTAAAACCCAAACTGCCATCAGCTGAGGATCTATCTATCAGAACACATTCAATTGTTTGTGGGGGACACCTGTATCAAACCATGACAAATCTCTTTCACTGGTTTTAAAAGCAATAAGTGTTACAATTAGAAATGTATATTAATTTTCAATTATACTAGTATCATTTAAATTTGAAAAAAGTGTCATAGGGTTTTTTTTGTAGTTTCACTGTTGTCTTTACCCTACACTTCTCATTTACAACTAACTTATGGTATCTTCTCTTTCTCCTAATCAGTTTTGGTAGAATCTATTAACCATTTCTCAGTTAAACATTAAGGGCAAAGAACAAGCTCTTGGAAATAAAAAAAATGCATTGTATGAGCAAAACTTTTAAAAGGTTAGTTTTACTTTTAAACATATTTTATCAAACCTTTATATATATATATATAAAGGTTTCAAATCCTACACAGTACAAAGAGAATACTGTGGTATGAATAATTAGTATTAACACAAAGTAAAAGACTATTTTAATATAATGGAAACATGTTACCATAATTTACTCTATATAAAAATGTCAAAGAGGGAATCATAAGAACCACCTTATATACTGGTAATTGAAGAATTTACACATATATTCCTATGATTTAAAACCTAGCAACTTTCTCAACAGGATACAAAGATCATTAATCTGGAACCAATAGTCTATAATCTCTACACATAAGAACAAAGAAAAGCTACTCTCTATAGGACTTGGCTTTTTTGACTTGCATGCATTATTTCCCTGTGGGAATGATGAACTCCTTATGAATATGGACTGATATTTGTGATTGCATCCATGTAGTGGCCATTTGCAAAATGTATGTGAAATAACTGATATAGATGAATTTATCGAGGCACAGAATTAATCATTTTCTCAAGTTCACATAGCACATAGTTGTAGAAGTTCTGGTTCTAACCTAGACCAATTTTTCTTGATTTTCCATAATCTATGACTTTCCCTCTCATTATCTCGAACAATTGATATTCATGCCCCAGAAGACACAGGCCACACTATGTCCCAAGCCTGATTCATAAACTTGCCCAAATGATTTAACAAATAAAGCTCTCACAAAGTGACCAAATGTAATGTAATCTTCTGTTATAATAACGACAATTGTCCCATGGCATGCCAACAAAGTAGGTAAAATGGAAATGGAGATTTCTAAAGTTTGTTTTTCATAAGTAGTGTACGGGATGATAATCAATTTCAGCTTTTTCATTGGAGCATCTGTATTCTTTAAATCATTACATTCTCTTTTCCAATTAATGGTGCATTTTATTCCCACTAAACATTTTAGTTTTAGTAACCTGAATATTATAGAAGCTATTACTTGTGCATTTTATACAACTAGAAAATAGGAATCAATCAAAATAATTACCCAGAAATCTCATATCTCTACCACCACACATTAGCACTCTGCCCACCACACTGATATATTCTTTCATGTAACATGTATTTCATCATATCAATAGCATCTGCTGGGCAAGCAGCTTCATCTGCTTTCCTACTTAAGTGTCTATTTTTCTATTTCAGTATATCTTCATCTACATTAATATCAATATCACTTTCAACTTTTCTCAAATTGCCTCTAACATAATTCCATAGCTCTTACAATAGATCTTGTTCTCCTAGTTATCAACTTTTGTTAGCCCCAAACCTCTTACTTATAGCAATTCCTTAAGAAGATGAGGCTCCTCCCCAGGAAACCCCAAATGCAGCTGAAGGAAAAATATGTAACAAGAAATTGAAAGGATATGACTAGCTCATTGGATTCAGGCAGACTGAAGGCACTGATTAAAGCTGTGTAAAAAATCTTTCTCTTTGAAAACTAAACTAAGATTTACAATGTGGGGCTTTCTCTTTATGAAGCCCATTAATTTATTAGCTCAACATTTTTTATTTCTTATCACACTGTCTTCAAGCAGAATGTACTAAATGTTCTCATATGGTGGTCCTGACAAAGCAGGCATCTGTTTAAGCAAGAGGGTGCTGTGCCTCCTTCCAGAAAAACCACTTGCTTGGCATCAGGTCTCTGTGTAACACTGAGAAGAACATATCTTTGTACTGTTGGAAGTCCTACATTTCATTTTGAATCCAGCTTGGATAGACTTCCCAATGGTTTGTGGGGCCTAATTGGAGCCCCCAATTGGAAGATTCTTACACAGAAAATTAATAAAAAGAAGCTTTTACTAATACAGACAGCCCACGGAGGAGGATATACAACTGATCAGGGATGGGGAGGGGGGGAATTGGGGAATTCGGGATAACAACACATGGTTTGCCCACTAAATAATGTAACTCATTATGGACAATAAATATATTTTTTTTAAAAAAAAAAGATCCAGTTTTAAGTATGTATTGCAGTGTTCCAATTTAATTTCTAACATCAGAAAATCTTTAGCAACATAATTGCCAGTCCTAAATAAGGAAATAATTGTGGCTGGGAAGTAAAACATTAACTCATTATTTAAATACCACCTGACTGGTATCATTTTAATGAAAGTGACAGATTGAGTGATATGATGGATGTTAAAATGTCCTTAATTATTATTTAGTGTTCTTCTTTTGGAAATGGCATTTTTAAAAATTAGTATCTGAGAAGGACACTGACTAGAGATTTTCCTGTTTGGCACTGTGAGCACATTAGACCAGACTGTCTTCCTTGTCTGATTAGCAGCTAAAGATTTATTTACTTGACAGTGAAAACAGGTGGTACATGAGTTCAGACCGTTTCTGTCTTAGCAAAGGAAGAACATGGAAGCATGGGTTCTAGGACAGGTGCCTTAGGGATTGATTACTGTACTAAGCTCTTTTGGGGGAGAAGATGGCTGGACTTCTTCCCATTCTCAGCACAAAGTGTCAGCGTGCCCAGCATTGGAAAGATGGATCTCCTTCTCCAGTGTAACAGTGAGTCTGAAATCTCCTCAGAGTATGTGGTAACATTACAACACACAAAGTTGAATTCTGTGTAAACTGTGGTGGATTAAAGAAGTTAGGCAGACATAACCTGCTTTATTCTTTAATGAGCAAATTAAAACAGTTTCTTTTGGAATAAACTTAACATCATACTTCTCACCCATCTAAAGGACAGTGCAGATAATAATCTTTCATTGGTTCATTCATTCCTTTATTCATTCAATAAATAGTTGAATAAATAAGTAGAATTTATGTTCTCTAAGATATTATGCCAGATCTTCAGAGAACATAATTATTTTACATATAGAGATTCCACCTACTATATAGACATATTTATTTTGAAACCATCTAAGTAGATATGGCAGTGTAGTTACTGCTGTCAAGTACGTCTACCTACAGAGATGAATAATGATGTCATAGACCATTATTTAAATATACCCTATAATTGTAATATATTGATGTAAGACAAGTGATTTTGGTTCATTACTGCTTCCACAGTGTCTTGATACATAGTAGGTACTTACTTGGTAAGTGTTTATTAGCTCATCAGTGTGTGATTTTGATTCATTACTACCCTCCATAGTGCATTGATGCATATGATGTACTTGGTTAATGTTTATTGGTGTGTGTGTGTGTGTGTGTGTGTGTGTGTGTGTGTGTGTGTGTGTGTGCACGAGGGGGGGGAGAATATAGCTAAAGGCAAGAAGGAAACGCAATCTGTGGTCCTGAAAAGAATAAGCATGACTCTAGACATGCTTGAAGGTGGCCTCTACTCCAGAGCAAGTTCTGGACATTGTTACAGGAACTAAGGAACAAGGTGAGTATTTCCTCTCAGAAAAAAAGGTAAAGCTCCAGTTCATGGGCTCAGTGCAAAGAAGGAATGAGAGTAAAAGAATATTTGGCCTGATCTAAGCCCCTGACTTTGTAAAGTGCTCATATTCCCTGCCTCTTCAGTGCTGCTGTTTTCAACAGCCTTATACTACTCAGCTCAAGTTGATGGTACATTGTCAAAGAAAACTGTGATGTTGGAGAGCAAGATACTTCTCTAATGTGTGCCCCATAGATAGACAAGTTGCTGCTGAATTGTGCTACTGAGAATATGTGTATTTTAGAGAAGAAATTGGGCCTTAAAAATGCACATGCTTTGGAAAGTTCCAGAAAGGAGGAAGGCATTTAGGAAGATAGGCTGTAGACTGTATATAAAACAGTCAGAAGATAAGTTGATCAGATTCCAGGAGACTGTTCAACCATTGAGCTAATTTAGATCACTGGCTCCCACACATGACACCTAGTCACTGGATTTAGTGGGAACTTATTAAAGATATAGTCATCTTGGCCACAGATCTGGAATAACGTCCTAAATTTTGCCTTTTTATTACACTTTCCAGTTCTGACCACTAATTTGGGAAAGCATTGGTCTAATCAGGAGGGCTGAAGGGAGAGAAAGGAAGGGAAGATGTGTCAAGTGACAAGTCTAAGAGACATTTGAAAAGTGTGAGTTGGAGTTGAATGTTCATGAGGAGGTGGGGTTATTTTCTTGCAGAAGATATAGAGACATTTATAAAGTGGTCCAGTGTTACAGCACAGAAGTGAGGAGAGAAGGTGCAACACCCATGACAGAATGCCAGTCCTTATGATAGAAAAAGTAAGGGCCTTGACCAAGTGACATCGAGAAAAAGAAGAAGGGAACCAAGTTTTCCAGTAATGAGGAAACTGAAAGAACGCGTATGCCATGAGGATCAAATATCAAAGAGCCCAAGATAAGGAACAAAGCTTGAACCTGGGGAAATCGTCATCACACCATCATTAATCTCATCATGACCTTTATCACCACCATCATCACCATGCTTTGTTATTATCTTTGCTGATGTTATTTTACTTTACAGCCTATTTGTGGGATGAAAATAAAATTCTAGGAGGTATGAAGTTATGGTTCTTGCTACACATTAGCATACTTCTTCAAAAATCCCCACTAATTTAAAGGCTACCATGGTGTGAGCACCTCATCCGCTCAGCTGAGTGTTACATTACAAATAGCAAAGCTCTTAGCTACTATTTTCCAAATGTTTATTGGATGTTTTCTTATTAATGAAAGCCCGGGAAAGGTAAGAGTAAAGATAACTTTTGGGAGAAGAATTTAAGGCTTTCTACTTTGATGTCTAACAAAGATGTGAAGAAGGGAAGCCACCATCCATTGCTGATCAGAACAGGACAGGAAGAGATGAGCTACTTACCAAAGGGCAGCATGAGCTACTTAGCTCGGACACCGTGTCTTTCACACCTAAGTTGTACTTTCAACAGATGTCCAAGGATTATTTTGGTTCTTCTGTTTGTTTGTTTTTTAAATTTTGAACCTGTCTCTCTCCTAAAGTGAAAGTGAGCATATAAAATTAAACCAGGGAAGAAGAAATGTTATGGCATTGAAGAATGATAAATTAGTAAAAGGGCTAAAGATAAAGCTCTGTTAGTTTCGTGCTAAATCATTTCTAATTTGAAGATATTAATGTTTTGTCTACTCTACTTTTGAAGGAAATATCGAAAAACAAGTTGATCTCCTAATTATAAACTGCTACATGTTAGGCTTTGTAGAACAGAGAGTCTACTGTCTGGCATGTTTGGAGTCAAATAAGTGAGGGACTATTTTTCAGGTCTATGAGGTTTCTGTCCTTTGAAACATCTAAAAAATGGAGCCTTGGCTGGACTGCCCATAGCTGTCAACCCCAATGTGGAAACATAGGACCACAGCAGCATCCCTCAGTGCAGAGCAAGTAAAGGGGTGTTGGGTTATTCAGTATGAAAACAGCAGGTCCCCTGTGAAAGATTTCTTCTCTTAGATCCTCAGAGACTCAGCATAAATTGTCTAAAATGACCAGAATAGCCAGGTATGTGTGGTGGCTCATGCTTTTAATCCCAACACTAGGGAGATTGATGTAGAAGGATCCTTTTGAGTTCAGGGTAGATTGGAGCTACAGAGTGAGTTCCAGGTCATCCTGGACTAGAGTGAGACCCTGCCTCAAAACAAAACAAAAAACTATCAACACAGACCAATGCAACTCATCCAAACAAGCGAGAAGCCAGGATGGTTTTTCAGAGAGGAATGCTAAATGGAAATCAAATTGACCTACAGTATTGAAATAAGAATGCACTAATGAGAAAGAGCTGGGATGGTCAGCCTAGGAATTCTAGAAAGAGACATGGGCAGCGGCATGTGTGGTCTTACTGACAGACGAGGACATGGTGGAGGGAGGGCAGGGAAACCTACAATACTGAAACACCCAGCTTCACCTGTGTTGTCTGGCCATCAGGTTTACAGGAAACTGGCATTCAAGGAGAGAAGATGTTCACGCTTTTATGATTAGTTTGGCTAGAAGCCATTGTTTTTGTGATCAATGGGCAAGTTAGCATTTAAAGTATATTGGTCTTATAGAGTAACTCAGCCACTCAAGTCCAATACATGAGGCTCTGATAAAAATGAGTTTATATCCAAATCCTAGTCTATCAGTCAAGAGACAATCAAAATCGAATCAGAGGCCAGGCATCTGGCACAGAGAGAGCAGTCAGTACAAGAAACTTACAACTCTCATTGTCCTTAATCTTTTCTATGGCATTTATTGAGTTTTCATCTAATATTGATTAAAAATTTAAATTGTGCAAATCCCTGTGCAACGGATGAGAACTACTTTCATATATATATATATCAGTATATTATTATATACAAATCAGTATATTATTTTGCCCAAGTATTTATATATCTCATTTCCATTACTTAAATGTCAAATCTTAAGTGTCAATCCTACCTGCGGTGCCATATAATTGGCATTTTTTACTTTCTGTTTTGTCCTATGACGCCTCTTATGAATGTTCACTATCCCTGTAGGTAGTGGAGTCTATGTGAGAATTGTTTAATCCTTTGTCATAGTGTTTTATATACTAGGCCCTGAATCCACGTTTCTTGAATGTTCTGATCAAAAGCATTCAGTGGGCCACTCCAGAAGGGACTAAAACATAAAACCAATTGCCATAATAAACAAGGTGATTTCTTTTTGGTTTTTGGGGGGAGGGGTCTTTTGGGGAGGTAGGGTTAGCCCAGGCTGACCTGGAATTCACTGTGTAATCTGAGGCTGGCCACAAACTCATGTCAATCCTCCTTCCTATGCCTTCCAAGTGCTGGGATCAAAGGCGTGCACCACCACACCCAGCAACAAAGTAATTTCTGTATAGAAAGAAATTATATTGTTTCTCACACATTTAACTTACAGTTACACTTCTACCGTTTCCTAGAAATTTTTCAAACTGCCTAAAAAGCTGTAAGCTAAGCCACCAAGTTATTTTCAATGATGGAGCTACATGGTAAAATAGTAGGAAGGCAATCTCTATGCCAATTGGCTAAATGAAATTATCCCATTTCGATAAGAGAAAGCCTAAAGGGGGGTTAACATCATCCTATATTTAAAAATATCAGAGGAGCCCATCAAGGCTTTTAGGTCTGCTCCTTCATTTTGATGGGGACAGAAGGAAACTTGCCCAATGACACAGCAGAGCCACAGCCAGGGCCTCCCTAGCCTTTGTTAGATGTGCCACCGCCCTTGTAGCTCTTCTGTGAGCTTGCTCAGGAGAAGGTATTTGGTGAATATTTATTACACACTCCTAGGCCATCCTTGAAAACACAAACCAACTGTTGCCCACTTGATGTGTTGACTTTAAAGTTCCTTTTCAAAAAAAAAAGTACACTCTGAGTAATTTGACCTCTTCACAGGTAATGACAGAAAACATGAAAAATAAAAATAAAAGTAGCACATTTAATAGACTCCTTACCACACAGCTTGTTACTGGCAATCACTACAATTTCTTTTGTTCAATTATAAACGTGTGATGGAGTGAGGATCGGCTCTTATACACTGAGTTACATATATTACCTCTGTTATTCAGGTTCAAAATGGAAACATCAGACCACTAACCTGTGGGCTTGTTAAGGGGGTCATCCTGATAGACTTATGATTTTTACCTCTGAAGAGTGCCATGAATCCGGGTGATCTGTTCAATAGAGAACAGAACAGCCAGGCCCCCGGTAGCTGCTGCATCCTTCAGCCACCTGGAAGAAGTGGAAAAGGTCAAGAAAGGTCATTCTGTCCCATCCGCATCTTCAAGGCACACGTGGGCCATCCCCTGACTCCAACCTTTACAGAGAATATGTCTCACTGTCAGTCTGTCTCTGTCTGTAGCAAAAGAAATGCCCTTAAATATGATCCCAGAAGTATGTGGACAGCAAGTAGGAATTATTTGAATGGATTCCATTACTTCTACCGTTTGAACCAAAGTGAAGAAATTGGCATCCAGAATAGGCAGGGCTGCTTTTCTTGAGGAGAAGATGAGTCCCAAGCAGTGGTTCTCACCTGTCACTATGTATGAGAATCCACTGCAGAGATTTGAACACATGGATTCTATCTCACACATCCTGCTTTCCATGGTCTGGAGGTGGCCTGGGCTTTCTGTGAGGCTTGAACAAGGCATAGTTTAGATATTATGGAGCTGAGCATCAGTGAGCTTTCTCTTGGGCCAGCCCTTCTACTCTCTGAAGGTCATCTCACTATCAGCCTATCACAAAGTACAAACTCTTGCTGGGAATATACTTTAGTGATCAAGTGCTCGCCTAGCAGACATGAGGCCCTAGGTTCAGTCCCCAGTATTGAAAACAAGCACAAACTCTTGGGCTCTACTCCAGATCTACTGAAGCAGGATTTCTGAAATTTGGGATCAGCATTCTGTATGTAACTAAGATCACACAATAGTTTGAGACTCACCAATCTCAGTCAGGACCTTGATACCCAGAGTGTGGCCCACAGGCTGGCAGCATCTGTATCCCCAAGATGCACGCTCAGACGACCTTGGTTTACTAGATCAGAAAATGCAGATTAGTAATATTTCCAGGCAGCCGCATGCACACTAATGTTGGAGAAGCACTGAAACCGTGGGCAGTTTGTGTTTCTGGTCTGCAGCTCTTTCAGAGCATTCAGGTAAGATGTCAAGAGCACAGCCAGCGCTACTGAGGATTGCTGCGAGACAGCATCCTGCCCTGTCTGCAGGTGGAGCGGGCACTGCACCTCCTAGGCAGAGAGGACATTGACTCAAACCTTTATGGTAGCAATAAGAACAGTTACTGCTGATCAAATGGCTGTTGTGTGCCTTCTAAGTCGAATTGCACTTATTCCCTAAAGAATATTAGAATATGATTCATTCATCCGACAAATATTCCATCATATAAGCATGTATGGCAGGCACAGTTCCAGCTGAATCCCTATAACCTCCTTCCAGTATGAAGTCTAAGTCCAGAATCAAACAATGCCAGATAGAAACAAGATGATATGCAATAAAATCGCAGGAAAAATAGGAGTACTGTGAAGAAAGAGCGCGAGATAGAGGGCAAGTGATGAAGAGTGATAAGGAAATACAGCATAGGATCAGGCGCTGAAAGAGGGGTGGAATCTCTGAGGAGGTGACATATGAGCCAGGTCACGAGAGAAGCACATTGCTGAGACATGCAGATCACCAGTGGAAGGGTAGCAAGGACACTAAAGAGAGAGGAGAAGATGAATGCAAAAGAAGTGTGAAACAGTGCCGCAAGTGAACGATAAATACTCTTATAATCTATGGTAAGGTTTTCAGCCAAGGAAACTGAGCAGGACTTGTCAAAATTTAAGGCACCCACGAGTCACCTGGGAATTGTCCGCGTTTCCAGCAAGCTTTCAAGAGACGCTGAGGTCATTGGTCTGTGGGCTACACCACTTTCAATTTTAAAAAGGGGGTGCTGGACTGGGAACCTAAACAGCATGCCCAGTGTCACCCAGCTGGTAAGTCTCCAAGGCCAGGTTTCTATAACAGGTGCTTGACTGCAAAGGCTGGGGTATCTGTCATCTGCCTCTCAGGCCAGCTTCACTGTAACCAATGATGTGTAGCGTGTTTAACGAGCCCTTGAGAAGAAGATGCCCCTATGTTGTCTGAATATTGTAGAAGAGCAAAACCTTTATTTCAAAGATACCCAGAAAATTATTGGTATTCTGTGTGATATGTTTTGAAATGTTCAAAAACCACAAGAAGTATTCCTGGCAACTTAGAACAACTGGCAGTGTCAGTAGCCATGTTATCATTATAGATGTGTTATATAGATGTGTTATCATTATAGATAAAAAAAAAAAAAAAGACGTGCCAATAGCCGTAAGTCTCAAAAACTAAGGACACTGGATTTGGTACCTGACTTGAGGAAGTCCGCTGTTCCTGGTAGCCTGCAGCCATGCTCCATTCTGCCCGAGGGTCCCAAGGCTCCTGCCAGAGATGTGCACAGCAGTTCATATGCTTAGGTTAATCAGTCTTTAGTGTACACCAAAGCAAAAAGAGGGTGTGTGTGTGTGTGTGTGTGTGTGTGTGTGTGTGTGTGTGTGTGTGTTGAGTAACTGGCTCTGGGCTTTCTTCCATGAAAACAACCACGGATTCTATTATCAAGCAGATGTTCAGAGGAGAGGGTGCCTCCTTGCTTTCTCTTGTCTCTGACAACCCCAGGGGGGTGGAGGGTGAGGACATGTTCTGTGTACGTATTGTATATGCCATTGCCTTGAAGGATGACATGGTTTGTTTTGTTGCCCTCCCTTTTGTTAATTCTCTGTTCTTTTTCCTTTGTGCTGCTCGATTAGGACCCTGCAGTGGGACACAGACCCCTCAGTGCTCCAGCTGCAGTCAGACTCAGAACTTGGGTATATGTCTGCTCTTTTGTTACTTATGCCTTTTGCCATTTCTTTGCTACACTTGTGTTCAAATGCTGGAGCTGTTTCTGCTCTTACTCTTCAGCCCTGTTGTTGAACTTCCAGCTCCTGAAGTTTCTTTCCTTCTGTTAGTTTTCCTTATAGCGCTTTGGAAAAGTCGCTCTTTGTGGAAAACACCACAAACAGATGGCTTTTGATCTCCCTTTATTAGTTATCTTATTACAAAACAATACTTCCTCAAAACAAAGTTACAACCTAAACCCACACCTCTACTTAAAAGTGGGATCCACAAATTCTGAGATGGGAAAAATGTTTGGCTTTATCCTAACCATTTCCCCCTTTTTACTAACAAGTTGCCTTTGATTAATTTTGTCTAAGATCAGAATTAAAATGTGTCTCGTTTGTCTTTTCATTCTTCAGAGAAGTTAAAATAAACCCTTTGTTTGAATTAAGTGTTGAATGATTATATTTCTGTGCTTAATCTTAAACTACCTCAAATACCTGGTGTGGGTAATGTCTCCTAAATATATTTTCAGATGGAAATGTATTGTTATAGATTGAAAAGTAGCTTTGGGGTGGAAATTATATCCAGGAAGAATGGAGTACATGAGCTTATTTTAGTTCTCATATAAGATTGGAGTTAGCTACAGTCATACATGGAGATGGTCCCAGCTCATTGCCAAGCCTAGAAGAGCCAAATGTGTACTTTTCGGAAACAACCATATCAGACACAGTGGTTGTACTTAGAAGACAGAAATTGAGAAATAATGCCAACCAATGTTTTCCCATCCTCTCAAGCACATGTGATCACATTTCCCAACACACTACTGGATACCTCCACTATGGCAACACAGTTCTGTTTCAGCATTTTATAAAACTATTTTTCTAAATGTAAATCAACATCTCTCCAAGTGAGCATCCATTTTTTTATTTGTCATGAATTCCTTAGTTTCCTGGCATTTCACTGCCTCCTGCTACTGCATGTCAGATTCAGTGGCATCTGCCTCTGCCCCTCTGTGTATGCAAAGGTTCTTGGTCAATCACAACACTATTTGACCTAACATATTTGACCTTTTCTTATATTACTGATTTCTGGGACTATTTAGTTCATTATATATTTCAAATTATAAAGTTTGAGCAAACAAGAAATATAGCTTGACTGGGGAAATAGCTCAGTGGGTGAAGTGTTTGCCTTGCAAACATGAGGACCTGAGTTAAATCACCAGAACATAAGATTAAAAAATAAAAATAAAAAACCCTAGGCATTGTTTGACTTGCTTATAATTCTGGTGCTGGGAAGCGGGAGATAGGTGGGGTCTTTGGGTCTTGATGGTCAGCCAGTCTCGTTTATTTAGTGTGTCCAAGCCCATTAGAGACCCTGTCTTTAAAGCACAGGTGGATGCCACTGGAGGAAAGACATCTGAGACTGTCCTCAGGCCTACACACAGACATATGCACACATGCAACTATACATATGTAGGCATGCATATATGCATATACACACAATAAATATGGTTCATATAAAGCATCATTAATTCTTATGTAAATCAGAGATGCAATGAAGATATAGTAAGTTCTAGTTCTAGAGAATTGTGGAGTACAGCTTTTTAGTATGTTACTCTATTAATAAAAGTGGAAGGGGATGGCAGTCTACCAACTACATTTCAATTAACAGATTTCCAGTGGATTGAAATATTGCTAAATTACACTTGCTGGTGTGGAACAGTTTTTTTCCCCATTTGGATCTGTCTTCCAAGCAGAAATTGCTGTTGACTGCACAGATTAAAACTTGTCACTTACGCGAGGGGATGGTAGGTCTGTGTCTCCTTATTCACCACATTTTCTTTCAGAGTAGAGTCAGTGAGTCAGAGAGAGACATGAGACTTTCTGTTCACTGAGAGGAGTTTATCTTGGAGAATTTGGAAGGAATGTTCAGAGAATATTTAAGAAAGATAATTTTAGCCATATAACAATTGCAAATATGAATTTTATGAAATGTTTGATAGCTCTCATGTTCAGGGCTCATATCATATCATGAAATGCTTCTTATGTGATAAGATTTTCCTTGCGATAGATTTATTCCCTCTTCTTAAACTGTGACAGACATTAACTATAATCCATAGTCCATATCTTGATTTCACAACTGTATTGAAGTGTAACTGACAAACTCCACACCTCTCAGCTACACAAATTGATGTTTTTTGTTTTGTTTTCGAGATAGGGTCTCACACTAGCCCAGGGTGACCTGGAATTCACTATGTAGTCTCAGGATGGCCTCGAACTCATCCTCCTACCTCTTCCTGCCGAGTGCTGGGACTAAAGGCGTGTGCCACCACGTCCGGTTCAAGTTGATGTTTTAACACGCATTAACATTCATGAAGTTATCACCGCCCAGAGGTGTCCTGGCCCTTTATAGCATCTGTCTCTACTTACCCTGGGCCTTTCCTTCTCTCGGAGCAGCTGAGCTGCTGTCACTGTTCCTCCATTTACCTTCCCAGAATGTCATATGAGTGAAATCATGTAGCCTGCACTCTTCAGTGACCTACTTCACTTGGAATCATGTTTTGAGATTCATTCCTGTTACCTGTGTATATATAGTGCATTCCTTTTTATTGCTGAGAGGTGTTCCATTACATGGATGCACCACTGTGGCCTGTTTGCATTTTGTTATATATTTGGGTTGTTTTAAAGTTTTGCATATTACACATGAAAGTGCTATGGACATTCTGTGTATAAATCTTTTATAGACAAATGCTTTCTTCTCTTCAAAAATGATGGCTGAGTGATATGGTAAACATACATTTAACTATTTAAGATTTTTAAAAAACTGTTTCCAACATTGTTTTACCATGAAATATTACCACCAGTGGTCAATAAGAGCCTCAACTCCTCTACATCCCTGATAATACTTAGTTTGAACTTTAAAAGAAAAGCCTGTTAAATTTTTACATTGTTATTCAAGGATTATTGTGGTATATCATTGTGATTGTGGTTTATATTTTCCTAGTCACTAATGATATAGAATATCGCTTTATGTATTTTCCACCTGAATATCTTTGCTGATAAATGTCTTCATGAATCTTTTACATTTACACATGGTGTTGGTTTGTCTATTTGCTTGTTTTGAGACGGAGTCTCATGAAGCACAGGCTGGACTCAAGCTGAGTATGTAGCTGAGGCTGACCTTGAACAGCATCCTGCTGCTCTAACCTTCTGAGTGCTGGAAGCGCAAGCATGTACCACTGGTCTTGACCATATCGTTTCTGCATTGGGTTGTTTGTTTTCTTGTTATTGAGTTTTGAGAGGTTTTTAACATATTCTGGAAATAATCCCTTATCTGCCATAAAATTTGTATTTTCTCTCAACCTGTGACTTGTCTTTTTAACATTTTCTCCATAGGTAGGGAAACTATTTCAATTATGACAAATTTTACAGATTTGTTCTTTTATGGATCATGCCTTTGGTCACATAATTTTATTTATCAATGGTTCCTTACATATTTGATACTATAAAATTTACTCATGAAATCATTTAAGTTTTATTATTATTATTGTCAAGGAGTTTTAAAACTACAAATTTGATGACTATTTTTCATCTCTCCATCCTCTATGTGTTTTTGAATTTAAAGTTTCTAATAGAATTATATATTTGGATCTTGGGTTTTGTGTGTGTGTGTGTGATGTTTACTGTATGCATATGTACATGCTGATACATTCACCTCATGTTCACACATGTAGAGGTCAGTGGGTGTCTTCCTCTATCACTCTTCCCCTCTCTGAACCCAACACACAGGACAGGGGTGACAGGTGTGCACGGTCATGCTCTGCGTTTGTGGGTGCTGGGGATCAAACTCAGACTGTCATGCTTGGCTGGCAAGCATTCTTAGCTACTGAGCTATTTCTCAGCCATGGATCTTGTGATTTTTTAAATTCATCTAATCACTTTATATCTCTTTGAACATTGATTTTAATTCATTTGTACTTAGGTAATAATTGACAGGGAGGGATTTGCTAACTGTTTTCTAGTTATTCCCCAGACTTCCATATAGCAGCTGGAGAGCGATAGTTATTGAACAGTCCAGTTCCTCCTAGGGAGAGGCTGGAACCTTGTCTTTAATCTCTATAGTTAGGAAAGGTGGAACTTGGGATATGTTTATATTCCCAGAGGAACAGCAATAGCCTGCCTCGTTAGCTTTCAGATGCAGGCTGGCTAGCAGCCAGCCCTTTAGGCAACATCTAGAAAAGTCTGATTTTTGATGTCCAATCTGCATCTTGCCTGGTAAGAGCTAATCTTTATTGCTGGCTTGCTGTGTGCTGATGTGTGGGGAAAGATACAGGAGGAGGTTTGAGTACCTCCTACCTGTGTAAAGCTCTTTTTTCTATTTTTCTCTGTAGTCCTAGGAATCTAGTGAAAGCTGGACCCCATCAGCTTCCAGATTCATGAGGATTCAGCCCCTGGTAGCAGCTATAAAAATCAAAGCCCTTAAGGGATGGCCCAAATCCTTCAGTACTGAGGGAGAAACTAAGAGATATGGGCTCATTTTTGATGGCATGATACTGTGGCCAGAGCTGGTGAGACTCATCTCAGATTGAATCTTTTTTTTTTTCAGTGTACATAGTCACTCTTCTGGTTTCTGGGTTTTTCTCAGAAGGTATTGACCCACGTGCCCTGAGCTGCCTGTTTTGCCATCTGCTGATGTTCTCTCAGGGGTGTTTGATAAAGATGGATCCATACAAATTTCTTGGGATTCCTTTTGAGGTCTATATAGTTCATTTAAGAACCTTTTTGGTCATGCTTTGGCTATGAATTGATTTTTTTTTCCCCAAGACTGTCTTGCTAAGCAGCCAGGATGGCTTCCAACCTGTGACCCTCCCACCTCAGCTTCATTTGGGCTTGAATGACAGGCCGTGTGTTACTGAATCCAGCTGCTTTTATAAGTTTTTTCAAAACTAGCATTTCAGTGCTCAGTCTAGGACTAATTCCTACTACTAAGGCAAGACTTAAATAGTGATTTAAAAATGCACCATAGGAATTTGGAGTTGCATTTAGGCTTTTCATCTGACTGCAACAGACTATACCTAAATGACACCCCGAACTGTCATCTATAATCCTTCTAGATAATTCTTCCCTTGACATCAGTAGGTTCCTCACATATGTCTATGAATGCCTGACATCCCTGGATGTCACTTCACTTTGCTCCCTGTACATGACGTGGAAACTCATCTAGTATAAGCTGGTGCAAGGATGAGGCTCACCTTGCTTGTTTCTTCTCTCTCATGCATCACTGGCATTTGGTGCCTGACCTTCAGTATCATAAAACCTTCTCTTTTTACAAACAGTTATCCATTTTTGTTTGTTTTTTATTTGTGTTAGCTGGAAGGTCCTTAGGACTACATCTTGGATCAAAGCACAACTGTTCTCATGTAGTCTAATTCTGGCTTTTTATATTAACTATATGATCAACAAGTTAGACAGCAGCACAGAGAATACAGGAGATGATATGACATTTGTCTAAGACAATTGTCAATAACATAAGAAAATAAGTCCAGCTAAGCTTTTTTGGACAATATTCAAGAATATACTAAAAATGTTGTGTTGTCAAAATGTTGTAAACTGAAAATTTTGTAAGGGAGAAATAAAATGAAAAGTTATAAAACATAATTTAAATTATCATCAAAGAGAAATAACAAATAAGAAAGTGAATAAATACATTTGTTAAGGATATGTTTGCATTGGATAGTTTTAAGAAGTTATATCTCAAGTGTTTTCAGATATTTTATGGAAAATGTCCTCACAAGATGTCTAGTCTTTAGTAAAATGAAGTATGTGAGAAAGGGTGTGGCCAGGGAGGGAGGAAAGGATTCTCCATTATAAATATATCAGTTGGCAATAAAGGTATTGTGTGGCTTCTCACTGCAAATTGTTAAGCTCTGATCTTACAGAAGCCTGTTTGTATTAACATAGTGAAGTCTTCATGGTTTTGCTAATGGCTGTTTGGAAGCCAAGAGAGCATGGAGGACATCAGAACTGTGTGCAGCAATTTGGCTGCTCATCCTCTGAGGAGGAACTTGAAATTCTTGCCATCTTTAAGGATATTAGTAGAGGTAACCTCGTTTTTTCTCTAAACCTTCTCTGTATTGGCTAAAAAAGAGGATGATTATTATTCCTGAATCTACCAGGCACCTCCCTAAACTGTAATGCTAAAATATAGATTACTCCACAACAAATAGAAGGAGGCTAAGCATGCTGGCTCATGGTTGTAATCCCAGCATGCAGGAAGCTGAGGCTGAAGGCCAGTCTGGATTACATATAGAAATCCTGCCTTAAAAAAAAGCAAAACAAGTTCTAGGATATTATAGAAGCATATAATGATATGTTCAAGATGGTTTTATGTATTGGAGGAAAAAATCTAACGGAGTTCTAGAAGTTTTTTCGAATGTTAAAGTTATTTCAATTTGAACTATCTGAACAGTAATAGTCTAAATAGTCTTTGATTAAAAATAAAAAAAATACTTGGATTTGGCTTATTTTCCAAGTATTGTTAGCTCTTTTGTTCTTTGTGTTGCTTGGGATTGAACTCAAGGCCTCACATATGCTAGACAAGCATCCTACCATGGAGCTGTATCCTCAATCCTGTCAATTGTTCTTAAAATTTTTTGTTTAGATCCTGGAATTTTCTTGAGAATAAGGTGAGTTGATCTCTTCAGCAAGCTGTCTGCCTCTTCAATCACATTCAACCACGCTTTTTGTTTCTTTAATTTTTAATACCTTTATTATTAATAACTAGATATAGTTTATGAGCAAATTTGTGATGGTACCCCTATTTCCTCCTCTGTCCCCTATTCACTGGGGACCCTCCTTGGTGCACATATTGGATCAGTCCATGGGAATGATGAATTGCGCCAGAGCTAACCAGTTTCCCCACACACACTTTGTGTGTTGTTGCTGGGGGCGGGCAATGTCTCTGGATAGTCTCCTCCACCATGACTCTTACAATCTTTCCACCCCCTCTTCTGCTCAATTCTCTGAGTCATAGTGGGTGAGTTTTAAGTCTGCTTTATTGTTGAGCTCTTAAGTGTCTCTGGACTTCTGCTTTGGGTTGGGTTGCGTATCGTTGGTGTCTGTCTCCATTGACTTTTCATGATTTGTCTGACTTGCTGTGGTGATTGGTCTCTTGTTTATGATGCCACTTTCTCATAGGTTTCATTTGGGACCTACATGATAAGCCAGGGGTGGTTTATCTCCTGCCAGGATGTCAGCCATCATCCCATGTCTTGTTGGTGGAACTGGGTTGTCCATGGTTCTCAAGCTGCCTTCTGAAAAATACCAACAGAATCTCTATCGGATTAGATTAAATTAGACAAAAATTGCTATTTTGGCAAGATTCTAATGGTTGTAGCCTCTCTGTAGCTCTCTGGTATTTGGAATTTCCCCTTGGAGCCCAGGTTCTTGGTCCTCATAAGATTTTGCCATGGATCCCAGTTCTAGTTAAGGGTTCCTTGTCACTGAACAAATCTCTTAGCCAATCAGTAAGCCATTGATTACCCTCCTTGGTTTAGCATCACTATTGCACAGATGAGTGCTTCTTGACTTGCTGGTCTCTTCCATACAGCCGTGTGTTCAGCATTCTCATGACATCAGCCTGTATTGTATATCATAGGTCTCTGCTTTCTCCAAATATCATTGACCAATTTACCCTGGCAGATCATTTAATGCCTTCCAGCACTACACATGCTACCATCTGTGAGTTGATTACCATTCTGGATCTAGCAGGATCTCTCATAGTTGTGTGACAACACTCTGGTTTCTTCAGCAGTAGGGTCTTACCTTTGGCCTGGGTGGGTATTCAAGAGCTTTGACAAAAGCCTGTCATGTTTTGGGGACCTCATGGATCTCTTTGATCAATAGCTCAGTGTGGAAAGGAATCAATGACTGGGACAGGGAGTTGTAGGCCTGAGCAATTTTTATTGGGATTAGGCTTCCATTCTATTCATGGCCCCTCTTACTAGGCAATGCCCACAGCTTCCTCAGGAGCTTCTTGTATGAAAGTAATCATTTTATGGTATTTATTCATTTGGTTTAGTTTATTGTATAAGTCCCCACACCCTCCCATTCCTCACCCCTTCAATTCCTTCCATTCTCTTTGACAGTCTCTCAATTCACCTGTCAGGTTTGCTTAGAGTTTAAGCTTAACCTGGTTAGGAACCACATATGAGGGAGAATATGCAGCCTTTGTCCCTCTGTTCTTGTGTGAGTTTGCTAAGTATGATTTGCTCCAAGTCCATCCACTTTTCTTTTTTTCATTAGGTCATTTTTCCTTTCAGCTGAGTAGAATTCCATAGTGTAAATGTTCTGCAACTTTGATATACATTTGTCTAGTGATGAGCATTTGGGTTGATTCCAATTCTTAGCTATTATGAATTGAGCTGCTATAAACACAGTTGAGCAAATGTCTCTGTTCTTCGGCAAGGAATCTTGAGGGTAGATGCCCAATAGAGGAATAGCTGGGTCCATTGGTAGCTCTATATCCATCCTATTCAGGAGCCTCCACACTGCTTTCCATAGTGGTTGTACAAGTTTGCAATCCCACCAGCAGTGAATGAGGGTTCCTTTTTCCCTGCAACCTTGCCAGCATCTATTGTTGGATTTTTTAAATTATCACCATTCTGACTGGAGTAAGGTGGAATCTCATCCTAGTTTTGATTTGCATTTCCCTGATGATTAAGATGATGAACTCTTTTTTAAATGAGAATTGGTCATTTGTGTTTCCTCTGTGAATTTTCTGTTGAGATCAATGCCTCATTTTGTGACAGGGCTGTTTGATTTTTTTGTCAAATTTTTTGAGTTCTTTGTAAATTCTAGATATTAGATCTCTGGCTGTGTTGTAGCTGGCAAAGATTATCTCCCCATCTGGTGGTGGTCTATTGGCTTGAGTATGGTATGTTTGTCTGTACAGAAGCTTTTAATCTTGGTGAGATCTCATTGATTAAGTGACTGTTGTACTTTCTGGACTACTGGAGGTTTGTTCAGGAAGTTTTTCCCTACTCCTATCTCTCAAAGAGTTCCTCCTATTTTTCTTCCAGGATTTTCAGAGTTTCAGATCTTATGTTGAGGTCTTTCATCCACTTGGAGTTGAATTTTGTGCATGGTGAAAGGAGTGGATCTATTTTCATATTTTTTACAAGAATTTATCCAATTTGTCCAGCACCATTTGTTGAAGATACTATCTTTACACCAGTAAATGTTGTTGACACCTTTTTCAAAGATCAAGTAACTATAGTTACTCAAACTAAGAGCAAGGTCTTCAATTCTGTTCCACTGGTCTGTCTGTCTGTTTTTATGCCAATACCATGCTGCTTTTGTTACTATGGTTTTTGGCATATCTTTAGGTTCATAATGGTGATACAACCTGAGGAGGTTTTATTTTATTTGTTTGTTTTGTTTTGTTTACTAAGGATAGATTTGGCTATCTGAGGCCTTTTGCCATTCCAAATAAAGTTAGAGATTATTTTATTCTATGTCTGTAAAGAATGCAAGTGGGATTTTAATTAGCATGACATTGAATCTATATATTGCATTTGGAGGAATTGCCATTTTTTTCAATATTAATTCTACCTTTCTAGGAGCATGGAATATCTTTCCATCTTTTCACATCCTCCTCTATTTCCTTTGTAAGAGTTTTATGTTTTCAATATACAAGTCTTTCAAGTCCTTGGTTAGTGTTATTCCAAGGTTTTTTTTTTTTTTTGAGGTTATTGTAAATGGGAAAGTTTCTCTGATTTCTTTTTCTGTATGCATATCATTTGCATACAGGGAGGCTACTGATTTTTCTGTTAATTTTTTTAAAATATATATTTATTGTCCATAATGAGTTACATTATTTAGTGGGCAAACAATGCGTTGTTATCCCGAATTCCCGAATTCCCCCCTCCCCATCCCTGATCAGTTGTATATCCTCCTCCGTGGGCTGTCTGTATTAGTCCTTGTGGCAAGGGATCCTGGATATCCTAGTACTCAGCCTTTTCTGTTAATTTTTATCCTGCCTTTTTGCTGAAGGAATTTATCACCTTTGGGAGTTTCCTGGCACTATTCTTCAGGTCTATTATGTATGTATAGGAAGTGTCGTCTAAAAAAAGGGATAGTTTCACTGCTTCCTTTCCAATTCATATCCCTTTATGTCTTTCTCCTGTCTTATTGCTTGAGCTAGGACTTCAAGCACTATGCTGAAGAGCAGTGGTGAGAGTGGACACTCCTGTCTTGTTCCTGATTCAAGTGGGAACTCCTTGAATCTTTCCCCATTGAGTATGATTTGGGCTTTAGGAGTTTTATATATTGCCTTTATTATGTTGAGGTATAAGCCTTCTATAGCCAGCCTCTCTATCATTTTGATTACGAAGTGGTGTTGAATTTTGTAAAGGTCTTCTCTGTATTGATTGAGATGACCTTGTGGTTCTTGTGGTTGAGTTTATTAATGTGATGGGTTACATTAATTGACTTCCATATGTTGAACCATCCCTGCATCCCTGGAGTGAAGCCTACCTGGTCAAGGTAGCTAATACTATTGATGTGTTGTTGTATCCAGTTTGCAAGGATTTTATTCCGAATTTTGGTATCTAAGTTCAAAAGGGAACCGTCGCCCTCTTAGCGCAGCAGGCAGCGTGTCAGTCTCATAAGTTCAACAGGGATATGGTCTGTAGTTTTCCTTTCTTGTTACGTCTTTGTCTGGTTTGGGGATTAGGGTGATGCTATTTTCATAGAAGGAGTTTGGAAGAATTCTCTCTTCTCCTATAACATGAAAGATCTTCAGGAGTGGTTTCAGTTCTATGATGAAGACTTTGTAGAATTTGGCTGAGAATCCATCGGGTCCTGGACTTTTCCTTTTGGGAAGGTTTTTTATTACATTTTCAATCTCAGAGGATGTGATAGGTTTATTTAGGAGCTTTATCTGCTCTGAGTTAAGCTTGTGTAGGTGGTTGGTGTCCAGGAAGTCATCAATTTCTTCCAGGTTCTCCATTTTTGTGGAGTAGAGTGTTTGGAAGTATGATCTGATGATTCTTCCAATTTAATTGGGGTCTGTTGTGACCTCTCTCTTTTCATTTCTGATTTTGTTAATTTGGGTTCTCTCTCTCTCTCTCTCTCTCTCTCTCTCTCTCTCTCTCTCTCTCTCTCTCTCTCTCTTGTATGTTTAATTAGATTGGCCAAGGGTTTATCAATCTTGTTTTTCTTTTCAAAAAACCAGCTCTTCATTTCATAATTTTTAAATTGTTTTCTTCATTTCCATTTCATTAATCTCAGCTCTGATCATAATTAATCCTAAGGTTGGATTCTTCTAGTTTTTCCAATGCCTTTAGGTGGGTAGTTAGGTTATTGATTTGAGATCTCACTGTCTTTGTTTTGAAGGCACTTAGTGCTATGAATATTCCCCTTAGGACTGCCTTCATTGTGTCCATAGGTTTTGGTACATTGTGTTTTCGTTATGTACTTCAAGTAAATTTTCAATTTCCTTTTTGATTTCTTGAATGACCCACTGGTCATTTAATAGCTTATTGTTCAGTCACCAATAGTTGGTATGATTTCTACTGTTCTTCCCATTGTTAATTTCCAACTTTACTGAATTGTGGTCTGATATGATGCAGGGGGCTATGTCAATCTTTCTGAATTTATTGAGGCTTGTTTTTTTGTCCTAATATGTGGTCTATTTTGGGGAAAGTTCCATGGGCTGCTGATAAGAATGTATATTCTCTAGTCTTGGGATGGAATGTACTGTACATGTCTGTTAGGTCTAGTTGATCTATGGTGTTGTTAATCTCCGTTATTTCCCAGCTGACCTTCTGTTTGGATGATCTGTCTAGAGATGATAGTGGTGTGTTAAAAGTCTCCTACAATGATGGAATTGGAGTTTATTTCCTCTGGGGAGAAAGCACAGGGCCTGCAGAGCAAGTATGGGCCACTGGGATTGGGGTAGGTCTGATGGGGTGGAGGGGTGAGCAGAGGCCACAGGGATTGGGAGAGGTCCTGGTAAGAAGGGGGCTGAGCAGAGAGGAGTAGAAGCTGCTGGGACCAGGGGAGGTCCTGGCAGGGAGGGGGAGAGAGGAGCAGAGGCTTGGGACAGGGGGAATTCCTGGTGGGGAAGGAGAGGGGCACAGCAGAGAGGAGCAGAGGCTGCTGGGATGGGGGAGGTTCTAGTGGGAAGGAGGGGCCAGAGAGAAAGCAGCAGAAGCCACTGGGACCAAGGGAGGTCCTGGTGGGGAGGAGAGGGCGAAGCAGAGAGGAGCAAAGGCTCACTTTTTTAAACAAAAGATGAAATGTGAACATCTTTATAATATGTATGTATACAAATATGAACTACTAAAATGCATTTTAGAATCCCTAAATGTAGCTGAATCTTGACTCATTAAAAGCTTAAATAAATTGGTTTTATAGGTCCAGTCTAAATTTTATCACAAGAAGGGAAGGAAGCATTTTCCTCACCACTTACATTTATTTGTCCCAAACATTTCTATAGAAGCTATTGTTTTCCAGCCATTATTCTGTGACTTTAAGAATCTTCAGGACGTGCTTCTGGGATACTGCCTGTTCCACACTAGCAACTAGATTTTCAAAAATGTGGTGCTCCCTTTCATTCAGTTTTGAAACAGTGAAAGCCAGTTTGTAAGGAGATTTTGTATTTTCACTATAGATTTCAGTGACTTGGAATTATGTAGCTGTATGTTACAAATTGTGTTGGAAATTGTTCAAAAATATTGAGGAAATAAAAGGTCATTCCTAAAAAAATTGTATCATATTTTCATTTGTATATAATTGTAGAGACACAGTTCTGTATCATCTGTCCTTGTTGTTCTGAGGTCTAATTTCTCATCCTTGAGATTAGAACCTCTATCAGTATGCAAAGATCTATTTTTGTTTTGCTTTTTTTTTTTGAGGTAGTATCTCCCTCTAGTCCAGGCTGACCTGGAATTCACTATGTAGTCTCAAGGTGGCCTCAAATTAATGGCAATCCTCCAACCTCTGCCTCCCGAATGCTGGGATTAAAGGCTTGCACCACCATGCTTGGCCAAGATCTATTTAGACCATGACGATTTTGACTCTTCTCCATCTTAGAAATATTTCAAGGTTTGCTTGTCTTATGAAATTCAAGGCAAGCCTTCTGAATGAGCCAGAGTAGACATTTGCTTATGATCAGGAAAATCACTTTAGCTGCCAAGCTAGTATCTCTGCACAGCTAGAGGATCAAGTATCATGGAAATGAAACAAATACTTCCTAAAATGAGTTTTAAATGTGAATGTGGAAGGATTTTCATCTTCTTTTGAGCTAACTAGGAAAGGTCGATCCTCATGCTATTTCTCAGAATGTGGAAAATAGCACCCACTCCTGGCAGGTGATGTCTATATGGAAAACAAAAGGCCAGCTATGTCCTTGGTGTTATGCCATATCCTCACCTTTCCTCCACCCCAGCTCTAGAAATCTGTCCCTAAGATGTCATGGCTTGTCAGCTAAAGATACTAGATCACAGTATTTGAGAAGTAAATTAACTACATGTCACTTTTTAAACCTTCTGTGTTAAATGAACTTCTTTTATATTCATTTTTATATTTTTAATCATTATATTTTTATTTATTGAGGGGGCTGGGCAGGTGTGCCATTGTATAAATGTAGAAGTTAGAGGACAAATATGAGGTGTCATGTGCTCCACTTTCTTTGAGATTCCTTGCCTGAAACAAACTGCCAGAATGCAAATGATCATGAGAGCAGACTAGCTGGCCCATAAGCTTCCAGATCTCCTAGCTTCATCTCTCTCTGTCAGAGACATTGTGGTCACAGATCCATATACCACTTTGTATCCATCTGGCTTTACATAGGTGCCAGGGAGTTGAACCCAAACCATCAGATTTTGTGAACAAGCACTTTTCCATTGAGCCTTCTCCCTAGCCCTCATAGTCTTTTTTTTTTTTATGACTACAGCATCTTCTCATGTGACTCTCAATAAGTTGGTCCTCAACAATCACATTTTCAGCTTTATCTTCTCTGAGTTTTATTCCTACAATTAGAAAAGTCTTCACCATGAATTCATCTATTAATGATTCATATTAACCTTAAAGCAGAGCTGTCTCTGGATTTCACTATATCTTCCAGGTACACTACCAGTGGCGCATGAAGCTTTGAAATAATCTCTACTTCCTTCCCTTTCCTTCACCCTTTGCCCACTATTATTTGCAGTCTCCAAAATTCAGCATTTCCTTTCCATTGCCAGTGGTATTTCATCACTCTATTCAAATCCCTGGACTTTGTGAGGTCCCTTCCCTTTTCTGTTTCCTATTTTGTTGTGTTCACATATGTGTGTAGCATGCATAGTATGGTGTGTATATGTATAGTGTGTATACATGTGCATCTTCAGGGCACACATAGGTGGAGGCCAGAGGAGAACATTGGGTGTCATCTGGTACTTCTCCACATTGTTCCCTCGAGATGGAGTCTTATACTGAACCTTGAACCATTGTTTTCAGACTGGCTAACCAGTGAGCCCACTGACTTTCATGGTCACAGTCATGTGTGGCCTCCTGGATTTGTACATCTGTGCTGTGGATCTAATTCAGGCCCTCCTGCTTGTGCAGCAAGTACTCTTACCTGCTGAGACATCACCCCTGCCTGTGGCTACTCGCTTTGCCTTGATGCTCTGCTAGGTTCCCTGCTCCTCAACTTCCCTCCCCTCCTTCTTTGCTCATGAACCTTTCTCTATTCCACTTTATCCACACTCATTTCCTAGGATACAGTCCCTTCCCACACCTAACATCTGTCCCCTGATTTGTCAGAGCAAGGATTTGGATTTCTTTTTTTTTTTTTTTTTTTTTTTTTGCACAGTTTCTATGCTAATATGTTTCAAGTGTCACTTTGCAGCTGTCAGTTTCCTACTCTGTTACTTGTAGTAACTTCTCAGTGTCTACTTAAAGTTCAAATTCTTTAGCCTGACATTTGAAACCCTCTAATAATTTGGCCTCAATGCTCCTGCCTAAATTCATCTTTCAATACTCCCAACTCAAAACTATGATTGTACAAAACTACACTCTCGGGTATCAAATGTGAATTTATTAACCAGAGTTTTGTTTTTGCAGGACCAGATGCCTACATCATGGTCCTCCTTTCTTCCCATTTAATCAAGCCCTGCTTATCCACCAGAATTCCACGCATGCTGCCCATTCTCAATGAAATGTTCATTTAGATAACCAAGCACATGCACGGTAATCTGCCCACTATGTTCTCTTCCCCTTCCTCCTATGCGACTCATTCATAGTAGATCTTATTGTTTGCTATCTTATGGTCTTATTGCCTTTTGCTTCATAGGTTCTGGTTCCGCATTTCCTTTGCGTGGGTGGCTCTTGCATAACACCTTATTGAAACATTATTTTTGTGTGTGTTTGTGGCTGTGAAAAAATGATGCTATCGCTGCTGCTTTGCCAGGACATTCACTATTCCACCTACATAGAATATAGTGCAGGGAAGAAAACAGTACTGTGGCTACTCTCACCCTAAGGGGCTCATCTTTAAGAAACTTGCCAAAGAAATTTTCAGAGGAATACTTAGAAAATCCCTGGTAACATCTTTAATATATTCAGGGGATTAATATTGTCCTCATGTGACTTTGCAAGAATAAAAAATACCAGAATTGAGTTCAGACCCCTGCAGACATTTTTTTGTAATGTCTTGGTCTTAACCTGCTTTGTCATCTGGCCAAGTCACTCTTTGTCTCTGAGAACACCTGTTCCTGGTCTTACCTCTTTCATTCTGGGCTTCCTCCTTGCTACAGAAACTTATTATAATGGTTTCTTGGGGTCGCTTGGATTTTGAATGTCACACATTCAGAATGGCTAATGATCACCTTTCTGACTCTGCCATTTCCTCTATGCACACTTCTCTCCTAAGTAGTCTAACCAACATGCCGTCAGCATTGTATTCTCCAGTTGTGGAACACTCTGAAATGCTCATTCGGCAACATTTTTGAGGATCTTTCATTATTCACCATTTTAAAAAATTACAGTTTCTTAGGTGACTGAGGTACATTTTAGTTCTAACTTTTTTATGTATAGGCTTTTAATCTGATTCACTCAGTATCAATGATGGGTCAGTAAATGTGTCATCCACTCAGAAATCAACCTGTGATGGCTTTCTCTCTTCCCCTGTTCAATCTCACCATTGAACATTTGCTAAAATAAACTCAGTACAACTGGATTTTCATATGCACAGGATGAATTGTCTTTACCTCCACCAAATCCAACAAGTAACTCAAAATAGATGAAAGACCTAAACAAAAGAGCTACAACTACATGGAAAATCATCAGGATCTTAGTTTAGCAATGATTTTTCAGATATACACCAAAAGCACAAACAATCAGTAAAAATGAAATGTATGCTTATTTAATTAAAATTGAAAATATTTGCCATTAAAAAATCAAGAAAGTGAAAAGGTGAGTCACACAATTTGAAAAAAATCACAAGTTATATATCTGATAAGGCTCAAATATCTGATATGTGTGTGTATATATATATATATATATATATATATATATATATATATAATTTTTCTTACAACTCAACAGTAAAAAAGTTAACCAATTTTACAATGGAGAAAGATTATGAAGAAGCATTCTTTTCCAAAGAAGATATTCAAGTGAGAAATAGGCACCAGTAAAACTGTTGACAGCCATAAGAGAAATTAAATAAAAGCACAATAAAGTACCACTTCTTACTACAAATATGATAAAAAGACAGATAACAATAAGGATCAAGGCATATGTAGGTAAAACAGAACCAGCATACATTGCTAATGAAATTGTAATGTGGTGCAAAGACTTTGGGAGGCAGTTTGGCAGGTCCTTAAAAGTTAAACGTAGAATCACCATATGACCTGTTAATTCTACACCTTGTAGAGACCTAAGGGAATTGAAGTCATATGCCTACACAAAAACTCATACATAAATGTTCATAGCAGAATTATTCATAATGGCTAGAAATAGAGACAACTTAATATTTTACCAATGATGAATGGATTGAAAATAATGTATATTTATACAGTGAAATATTAACCATCAGTAACCAGAAATGATATGTTGATACATGCTATGCCAATGAGCCTTTAAAAAGTTCTATTAAGTGATAGAAGTGAGACCAAAAATAACATAATGAATTGTTTCATTTATAAGAAAGTAGATTAGTAGTTGCTGTGGGGGAATGGAAATTGACTGAATGGGGATAACAAACTGTTTTTGGAAACAAAAGTTTATGTGGTTAGATAGTGGTGGTGATTGTTCAGCTTTGACGTATCCTAATAAGCCCTAAACCATACTCTATAAAGGACAGAATTTTATAGCATGTGAATTTCATTTCAATAAAAACAGTTAAGGTACCTCAATGTTAAGTTTCTGAAAAAGAGCTTTGTCTTCTCTTGCCTTCCATAGTCAGCCCCTTCACCCACAAAAGCTTGTGGCCTGACAAAATTATTTCCCCACTTAAATTCCTTGCCTTTATTCATAAAAACCAAGTATTTTCATTGAAATCAATTATGTTCCTTATCACTCCACATGTTGACATAAACCAATGTGTTTTTGTCACATTGTGTTTTTCCTCTACATTTCAGGGAACAGAAGTGGTAGCTTCAGAATCTGAAATTCTGTTGTCTACAGCTTCGAAAGAAATGGAGGTCTTTCCAAAGCATAGGGACAAAGTGAAGTTATCCCACCTTTGTAGAAGAAACAAACAAAATCTTGCTAATATCTTTAGATATTATTACTATTTAAACACTGGAATACACTGGATGAAGTTCTTGTGGAACACAGACTCTGTCTTTGGCTTCAATAGAGTGACTACCCGCTGTAGGTCACTATGGCTTTGCTAGCTGCTTGCAGAGCTGCATTAGCCAAGGAAGGTGAAGCCTGATGTATAACTAAGCATGGCCTCTCATAGCTCTCGAAGAAGGTTCCTGTTACGAAAAAGGATTTCTTTCCTATTACTAGCAGTGTGAGAAAAATGTGCATCACATTTAGAATCCCAATGTACATGGTCTGGCTCTTCTCCTATTTCAAAGATAGGAGAAATTTCAAACAAAATCTAACTAATATTTTTAGATACTGTTAATATTTAAACACTGTAATATACTGGAGATGAAGTTCTTGTGGAACACAGCAGTTTTGTCTGTTTCTTTATTTTTTTTATCAAGACCCAACTTTCCCTTCAGAAAGAAATTTCAACTTGGTGCAATACAGTTTTTCTGAGCTAGACTTAGTAAGGGTCCAATGCATGTGGGATTATGTATCTAAGCTTTTGGTTTTCACTTTTCAACCTAGGATCAATCAAGCATTTATTAACTAACTTTATTCAGTACCCATCTTGTTGCTCTCTTGCTTATCTTTGCACTTGGTCTGCCTCAGAGGACTTCCTAAACTTGGTCCAGACACATCTTGGCACTAAGACACACCATCTGTGAATTGGTTGCTGATGAGGAAGCCCGATGGATTTTATGTTAGACCATTAAACAATGAAGTTTCTCTCTCTCTCTCTCTCTCTCTCTCTCTCTCTCTCTCTCTCTCTCTCTCTCTCTCTGTCTGTCTTTCTCTCAAATCCAGTGATGTGCTAACTTTAGTGGCCATTGGAATATCTGGGGCTGAGAAGATGGGCTGTTGGGCAAGCTTCCAAAAATACAGATTGGGATTTCTGCACCACCAAGGTTTTGGTTCAGTAGATTTGAGGTGCGGACTGTGGATTTTCACTCTAATCTCTTCCCAAATGCTTCCAGAGCTGCTCAAAGAGATTCCATCTGGAAACCCTGCCCCAGGACTTCACCCATTTAAGTTTCTTCTTCATTTATTAAACATGCCCACAACTAACCCAAACACATGAGTCTTGGTTGTACTTCTTAGGTGATACAGAATGAATATAAGACCTATGTAAATTTCACTTAGTTATGGAAGTTCTTCATTAAAGCTGTTGTGTTTTAAATAAACTACCAAGGTAAATGCACATGCTGATTTAATAATAACACCACAGCAGCCAGAACATAGATTGTTTGAACCTGAACTTCTAGTTTCATAACATTTCTTCTGCCTTTTCAGTTTCTCTTTTCTTTTTTCCTCTTTCTCTTCTGGCCTCAAACATTTGCTTAGTTCTATATCTGATACTGAACTAAGTTCCAGAATGCAGAGATAAATTGGAACGGGATAAATAATATTGCTATCAAGTCAGGGAAGATAGACATGAAAATAAGTGAATAAATGGCACATGCCAAGGGCTATAGCAGAAGAGAATATGTGTTCAGGACTATGTAGATGGGGTGGTAGGGTGGCAGGAAGTGTGTCCCAGAAGCAGAACTGGAGAGCCAGTATGGATCTATAACCTAAGCAGAAAGAATAGGAATTATAATAGTATGAATTGGGTTTTTCCTAAGTAATTTAACTTGATCCTTTGAATAAAAGAATTATGAGCTGGTAAGGTTTTGAACAAAAATAAGAAACATGGTTCTGTTTTAATAAAATTCTTATATAAGTTTATACTCTTTTATTCCCTCACCCCTTCTCCCTTTTCTCTGGGGCCCTCCTCTGTAGGATTATGGTATTCACTGTAGGGTCATGAAGCCCTCAGTCTCTGTGGGGTTCTGGGGGGACTATGCCTCGGGGTATTCCTACCCATTATGTGCTCTCACAATTTTTCCACCCTTCCTGAGCCTCTTGGCAGCCTGATTTAGTGTTGAGTTCTCTGGTAGCCTCTGGATTTCTGATTTGATGGGTTTTGATTGATTATTGTATCTGTCACCATCACCCTGGGTCCAATTGTCAGGTTAGCAGCTAGAGTAGCATTCATGTTACTGCTTCCTCTGCAATTTCTCCTGGCCCCTGGCAGATGTGATAGAGGTGACATGTCTGGTGGTGGGCAGTCAGCTATCTTTTTGTCTTATTGATGTGTCTTGGTCTCCTCCATTTTCTCTGCCTTCTGTAAAATATAAACAGATTTTTCCAACCAAGAGTGAGAACCACTTGGGTGAAAGGGGGTGTGAAAAGTTATTTGAGAGAATCTTTTTGTGTGCAAGCCCATTATTTTTCTTCAGAGAGCAGGGGGCTTCTCTTGAAACTCTGTGAGTTTCCTGACTTTGGGATTTGGACTTGGTTTCCAATACCAGATATGAGTTCTCTCCCACTGAGCTGGCCTCATGTCCAATCAGAGAACAGTTGGTTACCTACAGAGGCTGTGTGCCACTATTGCACCAGTGTGTAATTCTTGTCCAACTGGTTGATTTCATAATCTGCAGAGTCCCAGGAAACATGATTCTTAACACTCTTATTATAAAGGAAATAATCCCTAGATACTTCATATTTTGGGACAGTTACAACATAATTTTTTCAGTTTATATAATTGAAGAAATATTTTAAGGGAATTTAAGAAGGTCTGTATTACAAGATTGTACAAAACCTATGTGTCCTGGACCAAAGGAGACATGCAGACCTTTGTCCTGGTGCCAGACAATCCCAGTAGTGAGCAAGGACCTGATTGACTGAACTGGGACGAAGGGCTTTGCCATGATCTGGATCCATTAGGGAGGGGTGTCATTGTGTGGTGCTCACCTCTGAAATAGAATCTTTCCAGTCACCCCAAGAAGCTAACCTAGGCCATGTGTGAGAAATTTTTTTCTTATGCGTATAAGATGAAGATATAGGCTTAGAGTAATATGTTAGACTGTACGAACTATGGGTGCATGGTTATTAGGCATTAAATAAGGTCAATGTAGCAAGGTTTTGACACTTATTGTTGTGTAGAGCTAATGAAGGCCTGCTTCCTACAACCCCTGAGATTTTGAACAAATCATCATCACTGAGCCTCAATTTCTCATCTGTACAATTCGAATATGGTATGAAATTTAAATGGAAATAAAATAATATATGAAAAGTGTTTGTTATATTATAAAGGTTACCAAAACAATAGCAAAATAGCCATAAAGAACAAAAGTGTTTTATAGAAATGTAGCCTAATACATCTGGAGAAGGTGTGGAGAGCTACAGCAATCTACCAAAAACACTTGAGAAGTATTATGAGAAGTTGCTTTAAAATCAGAACTTCTTAGAGACAGACACGCCCTCTCACCCAAGAACAACAGGAGCACTTGTACCTATCTGCTGCCATGGGAGAATCACATGATGGCAACTCAGCTTTTGTTTTGAATGACCTGGGTTGTGCTGGGACCCTGAACTCACAAAGAGCATCATGAGAGACTCGTTGCAACTTTTCATTAATTATTTAAACATTAAAATACTTTGTTTAAGTTAGATATGCTCATTTATCTAAACTAAGTTTTGAAGGCTTGGAAATTTCACAATAGTATTTTTGCAAAAATATTTTAGTTATTTATTTATGATTTATTTATTTGCAAGTAGGGAGAGAGAGACAAAGAGAGAGAGAGAATGGGAGTGCCAGGGCCTCCAGCCACTGCAAATGCACCACTTTGTGCATTTGGCCCGACATGGCTTCTGAGGAATCAAACCTAGGTATTTAGACTTTGCAGGCAAGTGACTGAACCACTGAGCCATCTCTCCAGCCCTCACAATGATATTTTTAATGAGAGCAAAAATAAATGGACTCTTTCAAGCAACACAAACCTATATCATAGGTGTGCATAGCAAAATATGAAGTAAATATAAATATATATAGGAGGATAATTCTTATGTTATATTGGCAGAGGTGATCTTCAACTCTACTGAATTGACTACTGAATTTAGCCTATTCACAGATCTCCCTTTTCTGATGTTTTCAAATGAAGCATTATCATCCACTGTCAAAAAGATAAAATTAAACATGGAACAAGCCGGGCGTGGTGGTGCATGCCTTTAATCCCAGCACTCAGGAGGCTGAGATAGGAGGATCAATGTGAGTTTGGGTCCAGCCTGAGGCTACATAGTGAATTCCAGGTCAGCCTGGGCTAGAGCAAGACCCTACCTCAGAAAAAAAAAAGAAGCAAACATGGAACTGCTGGAGGCAAGAGCTACTCGATGTCAGGCACCAACTGTACACACGCCTTACATGCAAACCTTACATACGAATACAGGGCCTCATAGCTAACCTCACAGTTCAGTGATAAGGACTGAGTTCACAGATGAGAAACACGTGGCTTGGAGGAGCTTGTCATTTACCCAGAGTTTTCACCTACCATTCACTTAGCTGGTAAATGACAAAGCAGGCATTGAATCCTATGTCTATAGGAGGTCCTGAAGTGGTATAGCCTCACAGGGTGGTTTTAATTTGCCCTGATGGATTTTCAAATTCCATATCAGCCTGGGGCCCGTTTCTGGTCATCCAACAAGGTAGTCCTAGAGTCTGCTTCCTGTTATCAAGATGCTCCAAAGAAGCTAGAGGATATAGGCAGAAATCAGTGCCAGCTCACCCCTGTGCCTCACGAGGTAGCAATAGGAGTTTAGCACCTCAGTTCTCATCTCTGTGTCCACACAGCCCTGGATTGAAGGGAGGATGGTGCATTCCTGGATCTTTTGGTGAAGACTGACCTACCAGGACTCTGGAATATGTACTGGTCCATTAGCAAGCAACCTGGGGCATCCATTCCTGCTTTCTTCTTCTTATGTCTCCAGGAGACCCACTATGGGAGGAAAACATTCTTCTCTGATCCAGAAGGGTTTCAAATAAAGCCTTGAGTTTCTTCCTTTCCTCTGAGACCTTTACCCAGTTTGGTAACATTGTTGCCAGCACATTTTGCATATTTTCTTCGGATTCAGTGTAAGAGGCTGTGGCGGTGTTGGGCCATCCGGATCTTTCGGTGTAGGCTTCTGGTTCTCTACAGCAGTGTTTGTCATCTGTCGACTTTCTTGTACCTGCTTTGTGCACATCTTAGATCTCACATTATTTAGTTTAGAAACAAACTAAAGAAAAAGATTTCTCCCCAGAATGCTTGGGGAATAGTTATAGAAATTCCCTCACATTATTGCTGACCCTCATGCTATTTACTGCCAGTGGTAAGTTAAAAGAAAAGAAATGAAGCTTACCAGCTAATTGGCAGTCCTGATGAAGTACAGTAACATGTTTCTGTCACTCAGACAGCCACAGAACATGGGATTTTGACTCGATGACTGTTACACATTTTTCTTTTCTCCACACACATATACCTAGGTCTAGAAATTTTGAAGAAATATACTAGAAGGTATCCAGTACTGATACTAAATCTATATACATAAAAT
>PVHP010004022.1:0-74208 GCA_004024765.1 Zapus hudsonius | reverse complement strand
GCTTTTTTTTTTTTTTTCATGCTGAGAGTTCATTGCCCTCTTCCTGTGTCTCATAAGCTTGGCCAGCAGATGCGCTGACCCTGTTGGGTGACTGCAGAGTCTGGCAGCACTCTGCAAGGGCGGTGTAGTCCCTGCAGCAGTGACCTCAGCCATCATCTGGCACCATGTTCTGCTTCAATTGCATTGGGTCTGTTTCTCCTCTCTGTGACCTTGTGTCCCGAGTTCAGCAAAGACTCTCTCAGTAGCTCTTCCCACTGGCATAGGGCCCTATACTTCCTAGGTTCTTAGTTTCTGGTGTGTGAGTGAATAAATAAATGAGTTCATAGGGTTTGGAAGGTCAGCCAGCCCGTATTGTTGGTACAGATCTCTTGGTCTTCCTGGGTTATTCTATTCTAGGATGGCAGGATTGTAAGTGGCTTGTGGGAGGATACAGGGAAGGGAGTGAGGCTGGCTCAGATAAACCATGCCTTCTGCAATTAGAAGTGCCATCTTTAAACAGAAATGAGGACTTGCTAAGACCTTTGCGAGTCAGAGCAAACCAAGTTAATGATCCTAATCTTTTCTTCTGGAACATGTCATAAGGGATCATCAGGTATGGACAAGCATGTGGTTAACAGAAGAGGGAAAAGAGAAACCCTTTCCTAAGAGCTTGCTATGTGCCTGCTAGTGAATCGCACACTACACTCAGGATCCCTTCTGTGTGCAGTTGAGTGAAGCTGGTTCTCAGTGACAAAGAAACTGTCCCCCCACCACCACTACTCATCTGGCAAATTGTAGGGCTATAGCTCTGGTGTCTGTAGAAGCAATGGCCTTGGAAGGTTGGCTGTGAACACATGGGAACTCTGGCAAGAAAGTGCACTGCTTATACATTGCGTCTGGTGACTCTTGACTATTGGTGCAGCCAGGTAGTGTGAGGGCTGAGGAGAACCGAGGCAGGAAGGCCTGTTTCACAACTTCTTGCATCATCCAGCTTTTATCAAGCAGGGTTGATGGGGACCTGGCACTTTGTACAGCCTATCTTTTTACAGACGCACTTATCAAACTCAGGAAACTTATGGTACAGGTCTTCCTTAACTTGTTCTCTCAAAATCTGTTTAGTCAACAAAAAGCTCAGGCTGGCCTTTGGGGGTGTTCACCTTGAGTACGTTTTCTGTAGGGTGGGGCTGTTGATCTGTGATGTGTTTGAAGCACAATGGAAGATCAAGGTTGGCTATACCTGAGTGCCAGTAGGATTTGTCACTTCCTGTCACCACCCTATGGGTGGCTCCACAAATATCTTAAGGGGCTGGGTTAAGAGGCCCTTGAGATTTGACTTAATAAGGGGTTTATTAAATATTAAATATGACTTGGCTCAACTGGCCAAGGCCTGGCCTCCATAAGTGTCTCTGAGTTTGTGAAAAGTGAACTGATTGGTGATAGAAGTGTTTACATCAATATCTCAATCTCTCTCAAATAAATTATATATAATTATCAATTACATATATATATAATTTATTTGAGAGAGAAAGAGGGAAAGAGAAAAAAATAGTGCACCAGGGCCTCCAGCCACTTCAAAGGGACCTTGCAGGCAAGTGCCTTAACCACTGAGCCATCTCTCCAGCCCTGCACCAAACTCTTGACCCTGTCTCTTTTATTCTTCTTGGAGGTTCTCTTTTTCTTTTTTAACTAAAGAGGAACTTTCCACCTACATTCGAAATGCCTTTTCCTATTCTCACATCTAGCCTCACCTTGCCCCTTCTTCTCTTCCAGTAGTTCTGCTTAGTTTCATCAATTTAATGTGTAAGGCATTTATCCAGGAAAAAGATGGATCAGAGACAAGTATTGAGTGGGATGGGGTCTTTCTGTACATGATTGGAAAAGACAGCAGTGGCAATAAGTTACAGGATGGAGGATCACACATCCTAAGAGTTGGATGCTCCATATAACATTTTGATCTACTTTAGCCTACGCCTTCCTGCCCCTTCTTTAGGCTCACAAGTTCATCCAATACCATGAACCATTTTATACTTTTTTTAAAAGATGAAATTCTGTTTCCTTAATCTTTTTAAAATTGTATTCATTTGATAGAAAGAGGGAAAGTGGGAGACAGAGAGAGAAGAGGCACTCCAGGGCCTGCAGCTACTGCAAACAAACTCCAGACACATACACCACCTTGTGCATCTGGCTTTATGTGGTTACTGGGGAATCGAACTAGGGTCCTTCTGCTTTACAGACAAGCAATTTAACCACTGATCCATCCCCCCCAGGCACCTATAAGTTTTGTTTTTTTTTTTAATGTTAGATCTGTTAGACGCTAGAGGAGAGAAGCTATAGATTCCATTATCTGTCCCTCACCACATGGCATATAAAACACAGCTGGGAACCTAGGTCCATAAACTACCACTAGCTCCTGAGTGCTGGGATTTTAGATGTACACCACTAGTTTATGCAATGCCTAGGGATTAAGCCCAGAGCTAAATAAACCCACTTCCAACTAAGCTACATCCAAGTCCTATTTGCTTTTTCAAAAATGAATGCATAACTCAAGTAGAGGTATCTAGAGAGGTAAACATTCTTTCTGCTTGCTACAATATACTTCTGTCTACCAAGAACTGTCAGTGTTAGGGTACACCCCCACAAGAGCAGAGTGACATTTAGAGAAAAGGGCTTTATCCCTTACTAGACTAGGAAGTTGAGTGTGCTCTCTCCACGTTAAACTTGCTGCTGGCATATAGTAAGGGCTTGAATACCCAAGCGTACGCATTGACCTCATTCAGATTGGGCTGTTGAGTGTTGTCAGTCATAGTATAAAGCCTCAACTGTGGTATTTCCAGAAAAGCTTTAGCAGATTCTATCTCCCTCCAATCCAGGAACACACTGTGTGCCTTGTGGGATTGAATTGTGCAAGGGGCTTCCTTCAACAGACACCGCTTTCTCCATTGGCTGTCTGTGAACTTGTGCCAGTGGCTAGTAAAAGAAAGAGGTAACACAGTCACTGTGGGTTCCAACTATACCTCGGGGTCTACATCGGGCATGCTGTAACCCATGTCTAGGGTGACCTCCAAGTGGAATGCTCACAGCATGGAGGGGTGCTGTTGTCCCAGAGCTCTCCACTGAGTTATAGAAGTCTGATGAGACCCAAACCCAAGGAAGGTGTTGTTTCCTTGGCTCACAGCGCTCCTGATTACTGGATCCCCATGTCTTTCCCTGTAGTTAGCATTTCTTGATAGCCCTGATGACTCATTCATGATGTACTTGCTTGTGGCCAGAGAACCTGTCCCAAGCCCCAGCCTACCCTTTCTCTGCTGGTTGACTTACAACTTGGAGTCTTGGACACACCCTAGTAACTGGGTTAGAAATGGGGAGAAGAAGAGGTTAATATTACTTAGCTTTTTACCCCCTTTTAATTATTTAAATAATCAAACTGAATCTTCCCATGCTATGGAAATGACTCCTCAGCCACCTCCTGGGATGTTAATAGGGCTCCTACTGGTAAAGCTGTTTCCCTGCTTTGCCCCAATAATCTTTGTGATGATCATAAACTACCATCCCCCCCATGCCTGGGGACATCCCTCATGTGTGTGAATGTGTGTACGTGGGTGTGTGCCGTGTGTTTCTTTCAGAGTATCTGGGTGTTGGTCCAAGACTGAGGTGAGACTATGCCTGGTCATGTGACTAATGTGAGGGCCAGAGTGCTGGAAAGTAGTTGGAAACTTATCTACAGGCTCATAGGTCATGATCTTCCTGGACACTTGGAATAAATGTTGAAAGATGCATATTCGTAGCTCCTTTGGCCCTGAGATTTCAGCCTCACCTTTGCTCTGGCTCCTTATCTGTTTGAGAGGTGAATGAAAAAGCTCTCCACCCCCAGAGCTGCTGTTCAGGATGGATTGCTCAGTGGCTAAGATGCACTTTGTTCAAGGCAGGTCCTGGAAAAAGCTCTATGTCAAATGCAGTTATGGTGTGGGCAGAGCTGCACTGATATAAAGGTTGGGGTGTATTCCCAGGTATGTTCACATGAAATGCACCAACTTAGGAAATAGAGCTTTCTACTGCTAGCTGCCTGAGTCAGAGCTGTGACAATATGAAGTTGCATTTATTATTGTTTGGTAAACAAGGCAAAATACATATTACAGACTGAGCGAGACACAAGTATTCAAGTCAAGTATTATCTTCACAGTAAGAGTCACTCTACCCTCCACCTCTCAGTCCTCTAGTTCCTTTTGCTTCCTCTTTTTCATTCATTTTTCCATGGCTCTATAATAATCTGGTTACTGTTCAGGTGTATTATCCAACTTTCCAAAAGAAAACAATTCTACTTAGCTGGGTGTGGTGGCACATGTCTATAATTCCAGCACAGGAAGGAAGATTGTGAGTTCAAGACCAGCCTGGACTACATAGTCAGAGTCTTATCTCAAAAACACCCCCAATAACAACAACAAAATAATAGTAACAACCTAATAAGGCGGGATTTTCACAGCAGTATCGTCAGCATCAGGAATGATACCTGATACATTACTAGGCCTATTAATATCTTTTAACTGAATAAGAATAGCCAAGACTTTCTTTAAAACCCATTTTCATTTCACATCTTCCATCTGCCTCTTCCTATGAAGACAATCCCTTCAGAATCATATTCATCCAAGTTAGGAGCAAACTGCATACCTGTACACATGTGCATTTTCTGTGTGTTTCTACCTAGCAATAGATCAAGAAGCTATTTTCACAGAAAATCCATTTGCCTGCCAAGACTTCTATTGTATGGAAGTGCTGTCTTTTTTTTTTTTTTTTTTTTTTTTTGTCAACTACCAATACAGACATGCTTTCAAGCGCTTGTGTTGGAGACAATCAGTTGGAGACAATGATGTTGAACATAATAGTTAAGACCTGGGACTATGTTGTAGGTATAGTTCAAAATACTGTCCACATATACTTAGCCCTTGAATCATAGTCACAACGTTATGGAGGTATTTACTGTTGCCATTATATAGCCAAGAAGTTATACAGAGTGTAAATTTTGTGACCTGCCTCAGGTCACAGAAAAGCTAGGCAAGCAGGGATTAACTGATAGAAGCTGAGTCAAGAGCTAAAGGCCTTAATCAATACTTTATGCGACATTTGTGATGCACTTTTTTTTTTTTTTATTGAGCCAGATTGATGGTAGAATTGTTAGGTCAAAGGGCAAGCACTGAAATCATTTCAGAGGGCAACGGGCACGTCTCAAGATACTGCACCACGTTTACTTTTCTGCAATTCATGCTCTGTGTGGCAGTGTTTCGTCTCTGCTGATCTAATCGGTGGCAGGAGAAAGGCAAGTGTCTCTACATTTGCATTTTTAGAAAGGCAGAAATGAAGTTAAATGACTTGTCCCGATGTTAAGTAATCTGTTTGTTTAGCGTGTGCTGTTTGGTTTTGCTCCCCGACTTTGTTTCATCGGGTTTTACTTTGTTTGTAGTTGACTTATAATTGTTCCTTGTGAAGGACATTAGCCCTTTGCCTGTCTGGAATGTTTGATATGTTCCACAGTTGAGCTTTCAGTGTTGTCTGGTATCTTTTCTGTGGGGTACATATTTTTAAAAGAAAGTTTTCTGGGGCTGGGGAGATAGCTCAGTGGTTAAGGCACTTGCCTGAAAAACCTAATGACTCAGGTTCAATTAACCAGTACCCAGATTCCCCAGTACCCATGTAAAGCCAGATGTACAAGTAGCATATGCATTTGGAATTCACTTGCAGTGGCTGGAGGCCCTGGCAGGCCCATTCTCTCTGTCTTTCTTCTTTTTCTGTTTTCAAATAAATAAATAAATAATATTTTTTAAAATTTTCTGTAATCACACTTGTCTTGCCATCTAATTGGAGTTTATATATGTCTATCTGAAGTCTTCTCTATCATTATAAGCCAATCTTCTCTCGTATGCTTTCTGCCAGATATTCTTATGGTTTTCATTGTTTGATATTTTAAGTCTTTGCTACATCTCCAACTTCTTTATGTTGGAATAAAACAGTAATCAACTTTATATATTCTCTCCCTGAATGGCTAGCCAGTTATCCCAATATTATAAGTCAAACAAATTTATTTTGATGTGAAATACAATTTAGTATGTAATAACAGCATTCACTGAGTGTATTTAATGATTATTTTATTAAATAGATCTGTATCTTCATGACTCATAGGAAAGTTTTATGGTTTGTAGTAAAATTTCAACTTTGGTCATGTTTACCTATTCTTTTTTTTTAAAATAAGTGTTTTAATTTCTTTTTAAAAATACTTTTATTTATTCATTTTCAAGCAGACAGACAGAGAAAGAGAGAGAGAGAGAGAGAGAGAGAGAGAGAGAGAGAGAGAGAGAGAGAGAGAGAGAATGAATGAACCAGGGCCACCACCTTGTGGGTCTGGCTTATGTGGGTCCTGGGAAATTGAACCCGGGGCCTTAGGCACTGGAGGCAAGTGCCTTAACCGCTGAGCCATCTCTCCAGCCCCATGTTTACCTATTCTTACTTTTTCAAAATTGCTTTGACTCTTTGAATTTTTTTTCCTGAATATACTTAACAATATATTCTAGTTCCCATGAAAATCCTGTTGATTTTAGCTAGGCTTGCATTAAATGTATAGATAGATTAAGGAGATGTGACACAATGATTTCAGGAATGTTTTCTATGTTTCAAGCTGACTTATATCTAAACTTTTCAATAAAAACCTTCTTAAATTCTTATATTCTTATGGAAATGAATGGAATGATATATTCTTTATGATTTTTTAATTAGTTTGTACGAGATATAGAAAAGCTATTGACTTTGTATACTGGTTTTGGTATCTCGACACCTTGTTTTTTTTAAATTTTTTAAAAGTATTTTATTTATTTATTTGAGAGAGAGAGAGGAGAGAGAAAGAGAGAGAGAGAAAGAGAGAGAGAGAGGAGAGGAGAGGAGAGGCAGACAGAGAGAGAATTGGGCACACTAGGGCCTCCAAGCCACTGCAAATGAACTCCAGACACATGCACCCTCTTGTGCATCTGTCTGTATATGAGCATTGGGGAATCGAACTCTGGTCCTTCTGCATTGCAGGCAAATGCCTTAATCGCTAAGCCATCTCTTCAGCCCGACACCTTGTTTTTGTTTCATTATATAGCTTTGCTATTTTGCTTTGTTGTTTTGAGACTAGCTTTCACTATATTGCCAGGTCTGATCTTGAACTCCTGGGCTCAAATGATCCTCCTGATTCAGCTTCCTGAGCACATATCAAGTTATTCTGTTTGTTAGTGGGAAATGTAACCACAGGTTTTATCTTAGCCCTAGCTAAATGGTGACCTTTAAAAAAAATCGTAGCATGGATTTCTGTGATTCTCTTATCTCAGGAGCAATGAATGTTTCCCCATAACAGGTTTTCTTAGAGGATTGTGAAGGGAGGGGGATGGATAGCAGAGGAGCAGAACTATTTTAGACAGTGGCCGGTGGCCTGGACAACAGAAAGATTGGCCACTGATTGGAGAGGAGAGGGCACAGGGAGGGAACTGGCCTCTGAGGAAATGGCATTTGAGGTGTGTCTGAACCTATAAGCAAATTGAAGTCCTATGAGATCTGAGAAAGGATGTTAGGAGCTCTGAGGTAGGAATGGACTAAAAGGCAAGGCTCTGAGTGGGATGCAAATAGCACAAGTATAATATTTACTTCATTTTTAAAATTACCTGTATTTATATAAATACAAATTTTCTGTATTTTGAAAAATTACATGTGCAAAAATATAATCTTTGGGATGAAGGAGGTGGTTCAATGGTTAAACATGCTTGCCCCCAGCCCGAGTTTAATTCCCCAGCACCTATAAAAAGGCCAAATGCAAAGTGGTACAGTCATCTATAATCCCAATGTGCCTAGAGCAGTGGAGGGCAGGGCCAGGGGAACACTTGACTGGCCCATGGCAAGGGACAAACAACAACAAAAACTGTCCTGAGTAAGATGGAAGGAGAGGACAACCACCTGAGGTGGCATGGCTTGTGCGTGCTCACGCATACACACCCGCACACAGGCACACTTGCACACACGCACACACACGTGTGTGCACACACATAAAATTAAAGGTAAACTCTTTTAGAAGAAAATGACTATCAAGGAAACAAAACTACTTTCAATTATAAGCAACAGTTGAGGTCCATTAGAGACTTGATCCAAAGAAAATGAGATTTAATGAAGAAACACTACCCCAAATTCACAAAGGGGCAAAACCCTAGGTAAAAATACAATGACTGTCACCTTGATACTAGTTTGCAGAGGGGTCTAAAGGCAGACATTGGACATAAAATGTGTTAGGAGGTAGAAAATCAGAGACTTTGGCTATGGCCATCCAAGCTACTCAGGGGGAGAGGACCCTGGCAAATGGCTTTTCTTGGATGTTGGTCAGAAGCCTGTTGCTATCCTGTCTGAATGCAGAGGACGTTTTCCACTTCGGACTGTCTTCGTGGGTATTGTGGCTTGCTCAGCCATGGAGAACATGAGCTGGAGTGGGACTTTTCTCGTCTCTTTACTGCACTTCCCCTGGCCTCGTTTTTCCCCTGGGGAAATGACATTGATAGGAAGAAGAAATGCCACCATGCCAACTGCTCTTGAGGAGGGGTTTGTGGAGAGACAGAACTAGAACTGAGATTTGATTCATGAAGGAGCATGAAACAAGAGGGATGGATGGGATGGTGTCTTCCCACCTCATTTATTTGGGCATATCTGGCAGTATTCATGGGTTCTAAGCCTTCCATTAGTGCTGTGACCTGAGGATCTGACTTTCTCAGACCCTGGCTTTCTTCTATTTAAACAGCAAAACAGTCACATGATAGTGTTTGTAAAGTCCCTCTAGTGTTAACATCAAAGGTTAAAATGTGTGTGTGTGTGTTTATTTTGTGTGTATAGTTGAATGTGTGTGTGCTTGTAGTGTATACTTGAAGAGACACTATCGAAATAGTGTGAAAAAAACTACAGAATTGGAGAAAATTCTGCAATCATAGAGCTGAGAAGTATCTTGCATCGAGGATATAAAAAGAACTCTGCAGGGCTGGGGAGGTGGTTCAGTGCACTGATAAAGCAAGGACCGGAGTTCTGGTCCCCAGCACCCTTGTGAGTGCCATCCATGTAGGTGTGGAGGCCTGCCTGTAATCCCAGCAGTCAGGACTCAGACAGGGATCTAGACTAGCTGAAAAGGGGAAGCCTGTATTCAAGTGAGAGATGCTGCCTCAGTATACAAGGTAGACAATAATCAAAAAAATACCCAACTTCCAGCCTCCACTGGCACCCATATACATGTGAGCCACCCCTCCCCTATGCAAAACAAAACAATAAACCTCTTATAAATCAAGCACAAAATGGCAAATAATTCAGTTAAGAATAGACAGAAGATATAAAATGACACCCAACATTATTAGTCATTCAGGAATTACAAATCAGAGTCACAGTGAAATATCATTTCGTACTAGTTAAGATGGCTGTTAGGAAAACAAAAGGGCAACAGAAAGTAGCATTGTTTGTGAGGGTATATAAAAATTAGAACCTTCTTACTCAGCTTCTGGTATGTGAAACAGTGAAGCCACTGTGAAAAAGTTCCTTGGGAAGTTAAATATAAATTTGCCATACGACTTAGTCATTTCTCTCCTAGGATATGCCTTTAAAATTGAAAAATATTATTTGAACACTGGTATATTAATGCTCACAGCCCTATTTCACAAGAGTCCAAACCAGAACTAAACCAGGTGGTAAATAGACAGACCATATGTGATAGGTCTGTGTAATAGAATAATATTCAGTCATGAAATGGAATGAATTATTCATACCTGCTATAACATAGGTGAACCTTGAAAACATTTTGCTAAGAACTCAGACATAAAAAAGTCACACATTATATGACTCTGTTTATATGAAATATTTAGAATGAGTCAATCCATAGAAACAAAAGGCAGCTCAGTGCCTGCTCTAGGGGCTGGAGAGAGGAAAGAGTGGGCCCTCACTGCTTAATGGATAGGAATTTTTCTTTGTTTTTGAAATTCTTTGGACTTAACTGGAAGTGAAGGTTGCATGTTAGGAATATTGAAATCTGCTAGGTTTTACATTTTAAATAGTTGATTTTATTGTATGCGTTTTATCTCAATTGGAAAAATAATGTAGAGGCAGCCAGGGGGAAGTACTTGAAATTCCATAGATCTCTTACCTGTGTGGGATTCCTGGGCAACACTGGCAAGCCAAGTGAGTAAGCTATTTCAGTTGACAAATAAATATATCTTTCAGTATCTTCTGCCCACAAAGTCCTTTGCCAGTGTTGGCAAGGTGTGTTCATTCTCATAAAAAGTGTGCTTAAAATCTGCCTATTTCCCCACCATTTGTAATTTAAGTGGTCAGTCTCATTACACCTATGGGCAATATGATGAAAAATCTACCTAAAAGGAGTAGCCAAGTATAAACAGACCATGATCCAAATTAAAGATGGAGATGTGTTCTCATTTATTAGTTAGAGTTGAGGATTTTATCATTTCCAGTCCTCTGAGTTATCTGAGAGAGGGAGGTCTGACAGTAAGTGACACTGGACCCATGCGACTATGTGGTAACAATCAGCTGTGGCTGACAGTATTTGCCCCTGGACACTAATCAAGGATCCCCTATCCCCTTTCTACCACTGGATTACCTGACAGGCTATTTACCCTCTCTCCTCTCCAACTTTCACACCACCACTGTCCATCAGAAACTTTACCTTTAGACTGTATGTTGACAGTGTTGGTGAAACTCTCCCATTAAACCATAAATCTGCCATCTGGATGACAGGGAAAGATCCTCAGGGTCACAACTTGTTTCCCTAGTCAAGGAAGTCAGGTAAGATCTGTTCATCTGCGAGTGAGTGGAGGGCAGAGAGGGAAACCTGGTGGGAAGACCTGATTAACCTGGTAGCAGTGTCCCAGCCCAGGAAGGGAGGGGCCACCAAGCCGACTTCTTAGCATTGGCTTGCTGCTTGGTGTCAATGTCACAGTATTTCCTGGGGACGTCCCCTTTCCTGGACTGTGTTGGAGTGGACTTCTGACTTGCTCTTGTGTGCATTTGTTTCCTAGAGTGCCACTGGCCATACTAGCCCAGGCATAGCTGTATTCCAGAAATGACAGGTATCAGAACCCAGCCAGGGTATCACAGTAGCACCATGAGGCCTGGCTTGCGTTGTCTTCTGTTCTTTTTCTACTTGGCATGCAATGAGAAAGTAAACAAGGAATTGGGGATGATCATCTCTGCCCTCAGATAATAACCAGCCAAAGGACAAACACAGAAGACCCACTGAGGGCTTCTTAGAGTTGCTCCTGCCCCTCCCCCCAATTCCTATCTTGTGCCTTTCTTGAGTGAGAATGGAGAGTTTCCTTTAATGGAGCTGGTCCAGGTGCCAACTCATGGCAGCAGAGGTAGCTGAGATCTTAATCTGATGAAACTTTTAAAAAATATTTGTTTGTTTTCAAGCAGAGAAAGACAGATACACACACACACACAGAGAGAGAGAGAGAGAGAGAGAGAGAGAGAGAGAGAGAGAGAGAGAGAGAGAGAGAGAGAGAGAGAATAGGTACACCAGAGACTCGAGCCACTGCAAACAAACACCAAATGTATGTGCTACCTGGGTACTGGGGAATTGAACCTGGGTCCATAGGCTTTGCAGGAAAGGGCCTTAACCATTAAGCCATCTCTCCAGCCCCTGATGAAACTTTTTTACTGGGCCTGTTTTGCTCCTTTGACTTTGAGTAGGATCAATTGGCGTCAACTCTGCGATGCCGTTCTGTCAAGCCTCGCAGTCAGCTTTGAAGGATGGAGCTATGGAACTTCATTTGCTGTCTTATGTAAGGTGCCAGATATTTCAACTCCTTGAAAGCTGTGATGATGACCTATAAGAAAAAAGAAATTGTAAAATTGTAGCTTTTAATAGAGAACCAATAATGGGAAATAGTGTGTGAACTTGCACGTCACTTTACCCTCGGGAGCTTCTACTTTTCCCCTTTATAAATCGACTGAATTAAGTTAACTAAGTCTAGGCAACCACCTCAGTGTAGGGCTTGGCACAGTCAGGATCCACTGGCTGCTATTATTTTCTTAACCAACTGTGAAATTTACAAGGTAACTGATAGAAAAGATGGTTCCACTGAGGGCATGTTCCTAGGGTCCACACCCCGCAAATGAGTTCTTCCCACTAGAACAGTTGGGAGCTAAATGTGGCTGGAAGCTTTAATTACATTAGTTCCTTGAATCTTTTTCTGGCCAGAATCCTTGGTGTTCACTGTATGTTGAGAATATTCAGCAACATCCTTTCTGTGTACCCAGCTAATGTTTGACTCAGTGTAAAATGTAAAATGATAACAAAGGCTCCCTAGAGAGGACCTTGGACATAGCACTTGTAACGCTGTTAATCTTGGAGACTGTCTGGATACTCTAGAATAGAAAGCTGTGTGCAAGGCCTAACTGGCCAGCAGGAAGTACCCATGCACAATGATTGATTTTGGAAACTGATGACGTAAATCTCCAGAGATCCCCTCTTCTGTTTGGTTTATAACTAGGGAGGTCCAACCGGAAGCACCCCTCACTCTCACTCTGCCTAAGCAGGGGAAGCTTTCTGATGCATCCTCCCTATCAGGATATATTGGGTCCCTGGGCCTTCTTCTAGTCTGTGGGCCATAGAAAAAGGCAGTTGGTTCTTATAATGGTCTGGGAAATGATTAACTTGTCTCCTTTAATCCTTTCTGCCTTGTGTGAGGACGGTCAAGTGGCCAGGGTGGAGAACGAGTTCCATTATTTTCAACATTGCTAAGGTAAACAGTGGAATTAGAGAGGTCCAGCTCTATTTGGAGGGTGTGTGTGTGTGTGTGTGTGTGTGTGTGTGTGTGTGTGTGTGTTCACGTGTGCACAGGCTGAAGCATGTGTGTATTTGTGTATATGTATGCTTCTAGAAACAAAACAATTTCGTCAAAAAATATGACCACTTCTAACTTTTTCTTTCTCTCTCTCTCTCTCTCTTTTTAAAGGTCTGAATTTCCTGTTGCTATTTCCAAAGATGCTTTTTATTTTTAACTTCTTGTTTTCCCCACTTCCAACCCCGGCCCTCATCTGTCTCCTGACGTTTGGGACCGCCATCTTCCTGTGGCTGATCAACAGACCTCAGCCAGTCCTTCCTCTCATTGACCTGGACCATCAGTCAGTGGGGATTGAGGTAATTTTCCTGTTCTTTCCAGCTTGTCAGCCTTGATGGAATGAAAACTGTAATCAACACCTATGGTAACTTATGAAGGGGAAGGAGTGTGTGGGACAAAGCTTTCAGGTTACTGATCAACAGTCTATGAATTTACATTTGTTTTCCTAGCACATTTCCTTTGTAACAAAATGAAACCACCTCTCGAGTGTAAGATGCCAGTCATCTAGATGGAGGGCTGGCAAACTGCTGCTTTTTTTTTTTTTTTTTTGGTACAGCTGGCAAGCTAAGAATAGTTTTCATATTTTTAAAGGGATAAGAAATTTTTAAAGGTCAGCTTATATATGCTTCACGAACACTATAATATTTACCATGTAACTGCTTAGATACCTTGCCAGCTGCTGACCCAGATGACAGAGTTGGTACATTTTTGGTCGAAATACCCAGGGTCTGAGAATGATCAAGAAGTCAGCTGGGCATGGTGGCATACACCTTTAATCCCAGCACTCGGGAGGCAGAGGTAAGAGGATCGCCATGAGTTTGAGACCACCTTGAGACTACATAGTAAATTCCAGGTCAGCCCCTGGGCTACAGCAAGACCCTACCTCGAAAAAGTAAAAGAAAAAAAAAAGTCATTTTCTTTAGTTCTGTTCTAGCTTTCAGTCAGCATTAATTCTTAACGCTGGTGGAAGTTGGACTGGGCTCATTTCTGGCTTAGATGTCCAGGTTCCTCCCTGCATACTGAGATACACACTGCTGCAGGCTAACCCCTTCACCATCTTCTTTCACCTACCTGAGCACCTGACTTCAAAGCTCCTCCACTCTCCCCCCTCCCTCCATCGTTTGGTATATTTCCACGTTCCCTTTCTTCACTGCCATCGACCTATCCTGCTGCTTTCTGGAACCATCTCCTCACCATCCTTGCCTTTCCCACCAGAGTTCTTTAAGAGTGGTCTGCTTGTTGATTTCTTCTGAATTTCACCCCCTACCCCTAACCTTTAGCATGTTCACGTCCAAGGTACTCTGGTCACTGATAACCTACCTTCTAAACCCAGGGGCTCCTCCTTTCTCTGTCATCATACCCTTCAGTGAAGTATCTTCAAAACCCCAGGGAAGTCTTCCTCACTCCCATAGGTTCTTTCCTCCCCTCCTATAGTTGCCTTCACACTATTTAACTTCTCTAAAACAGGGGGTGTTAGATGCACTCCATAAGGAACAGACAGTGAATAACAAGATTTATGGACTTTGTTGCAACTACTTAATACTGCTGTTATAGAGTGAAAGTACCAGATAATATGCAAAGAAATGCATATGACTATGTTCCAAAAAAAAAAAAAAAAACCCTGTATTTACAAAGACAACAGCAGGACAGGTTCAGTCTAGAGACTCTAGTCTGTTAGCCCTCATTCTACATCCACACAATGGAGAAAGCATCTGCTCTCCTCTGACTTAAAGTTATACCTCAAGGCAGTGACCCCCAATCTCAACTTTCAGTGACCCCAAGCTCTGCACAGCTCTCTATTGCACATCTCTGTACACACACACACACACACACACACACACACACACACACACACACACCTATTTTACACATATTACAAACCCTTTTCTGTTCTGACTCTTCTTATCCATTTCCCTAAGTTCAAATCTTAAATCATCTTTGACCCTCCATTCCTCCTCTTCCACTGAATGTGGACAGACACAAAGATCTCGTCTCCTCACTGAACACAGAGTTATTTTTGATATCTTAATGTGACCTCATGGAAATCTTTCCTGATTTTTTAATAAAATATTTTATTTTATTTTTCAAGCTGAGAGATACAGAGAGAAAGAGAGAGAGAAGGAGAGACAGAGAGAGAAAGAGAGAGAACACCAGGACCACCACGTTGTGGGTCTGGTGGTCTGGCTATGTGGGTACTGAGGAATTGAACCAGGGGCCTTAGGCACTGGAAGGAAGTGCCTTAACCGCTGAGCTATCTCTCTCCAGCCCTTCCCTGATGTTTTGATGAAGTCAGATGCCTTTTTCCTGCTTCCTCCTCATCAGTAATTTACATTTTTGAAGGCTTATTTAATGGATACCCATTCTTCCACAGATTCACTTTCATTGGGGTTGGGCCTTGCCTGTAGCTCCTATTTTACATCAGGACCAACATCCAACCTTTTCATTCAGCTGATATCTGTAGTTGGGTGTCTTTCTGCTTTCCTTTTCTCTAATAACCTAGACTCTGTGTGTGATTTCTCCCCTCTTGGCCTTTGTTCAGACGGTTCTTTACTTTGAAGTTCTTATCTTTTTTTTTCTCCTCTGCCTTACCCTAACTACATGTTTTTGGTAAGTGCCTACTAATTTTTAAGTGGCTCCATTAAACAGTATTTCTTCACTGTAACCTTCTTGCTTTATGTAGAATTTATTGCTTCATTTGTTTCCGAAACTACATATTTATTACAACCTGTATATCCCTGTTCTTACCCATATTCCAAAAATCCTGGTTTATGAGTAACTCAAGGGCTATTTGTCTTAGCTCCATAAACAGTATTTATACAGTTCCAGGAACATAGCAGGATACATTTCATACCTGCTTAAACTAGATAATGATTTTTCAAGATGTAAACCTGTACACAGAACCTTTCTTTTGTATATCTGTGGATCTTTGCTGCTGTTGTTTTTGGTTTGGAGGTAGGGTCTCACTCTAGCCCAGGCTGACTTGGAATTCACTATGTAGTCTCAGGGTGGCCTTAAACTCACTATGATCCTCCTACCTCTGCCTCTCAAGTTCTGGGATTAAAGACATGTGCCACCATACCCAGCTCTGAGTATCTTTATTTAAAAAAATATATTTTTATTTATTTGCAAGCAGAGATAGAGATAGAGGGAGAGAGAGAGAGAGAGAGAGAGAGAGAGAGAGAGAGAGAGAGAGAGAGAGAGAGAGAGAGAGAGAGAGCATTTGTTATCTTGTACCTATGGTTGGGCTATTACCCAAACATAATGTGACAATCTCTTGTTATGAGGAAGGGACTGATAACACAGTTTCTTAAAGTCTTCTTTATATGTTTCTGTAATATGGCCAGACCACAACTTTGAGGACTAAACATTTTACTGAAGTAGATAATGGCCCTGTGACCTCAAAGCCCAGCATTTATGTTATCTCCATTTCAGTCTTGGACTCAGCTTAAACTTGATCTTGTGTCTTAGGGAGGAGCACGAAAGGGGGCTTTCCTGAAGAATGACGTCTTAATGCGTTCTTACTTCTCAGAGGTCAAGACTGTATATGACATTTTCCAAAGAGGACTTGCTGTGTCTGGTAAGCCTGGCCTTCTGGCCTTGCCTATAAGGAGCCTGAGTTGGGTCTGTTCCACCCTCTTTTTCCTGTCTTATTATGGGATTTTGAAGTATCGGGGTTGCCCCAGCCTGTGACCCCCCCAACTTTTAGATTCTTGTCCATTTTAACAAGGAATTGAGGAAATGGACCAAGAGAAAGATAAATGATTAATTACTGGTATCCAGGAAAAGTCCAGAACGATTCAGCTCAGACGAGAATTTCTTGCCCAGCTGGAAGGGGGAGGGGAGGTGGAGAGTGGAAGGTAGGACCTGAGATCCCATGCCAAAAAAAATCTAAAAGAAGCACATTCACACACATGTGGGACATGGAACATGGGAGTGTAAGCCTTCATCCTCGCAGTCACATAGAGGGCTGGAGATGAGCAGAGAAATATCCAGGCAAATGAGGTCATTCCCTGTGAACTGGAAAGAGGAAAGAACTGGTTCAGAATATAGGTGAATGAGCAGCCTAAAGAGTGCAGTTAGACACACAACAAGCCCTTCATAGTTAATCAGGATGGATTTTGTCATCACACTCACATGTGTAAGGGGAGCGATCTGATTGGTTTTTTGACTCAGGTGGCTGACTCAAGTGAGGCTAACTTGCCCAGGTATGCCAGATTGGTGGAAAAGCGGGGGTGCTATCTCTAAGGAATTGTTTGTAGTTATCTTAGGTGAGACTGGGTCAGATACTGAGTTCTAGCTTTGCCAGGGCAGGTGAGGTGGCATCTCCTTGTTCTTTCTCTAAGATATTGTCCCTAACCAACTACCTCTTAAAAAACCCTGCCTTGCTCCCATTTCTCCTTCAGTCTTACTTCTGAGAGGCCCGATGCTTAGAGGCTGTGATCTGAGGAGAATCACAGTGTGCAGACGAGAGGCAATATTAGCACAGTGTCAGAATGACTGCTGAAAACGGCCCTCATGCCAGCGATGCAACCTGGCACAAACCCCTTTTTTAAAAAAAAATATTTTATTTATTCATCTTCAAGCAGAGAGAGAGAGAGAGAGAGAGAGAGAGAGAGAGAGAGAGAGAGAGAGAGAGAGAGAGAGAGAGAGCGCAAGCGAGCACAAGCGCACCAGGGCCACCACCTTGTGGGTCTGGCTTATGTGGGTACTGAGGAATTGAACCCAGGGCCTTAGGCACTGGAGGTAAGTGCATTAACCGCTGAGCCATCTCTCCAGCCCCAAACCCCTTTTCTTTTGTGAGTCTGCTCTTCAGCGATGAGGAAACTCCCTTGCCCAGTGTCATAGCATTGAGAAGACAATACTGTCTAGAAAGGTGTTTGACTACCTCACTAGCCCTTCGTGTTTGTTAGGAACATGCCTCTCAGGAACGCATTTCCTTGGGTTTTCACATGGAGACTTGAATCAGGACAAGCAGTTGGGACTCCTCACCTGTTTACTTTTCCCTTTTCCAGTATTTGAGCTTGCCACTGGGTTTAATGTCACAGACAAGACAGTTCTTGGGCTTCAAAACAAAGCACCATATGGGCTCTGATAAATTCATTTGGAACATATTAAGCCATATATACATATACATGAATTTTACATTATTGTACACAATAGCAGGCACCCAAGTCCAAGTTTCCTTTCAAAATCTCCTGGCTTACAGCTCTGTACCTTTTTAAAAAAATATTTCATTTATTGGTTCATTTGAGAGTGAGAGAGAGAAAGAGGTAGACACACAGAGAGAATGTCTACATCAAAGCCTCCAGCAAATGAACTCCAGACACATGTGCCACCTTGTGCATCCGGCTTTATGTGGGTACTAGAGAATTGAACTCCAGTCCTTCTGCTTTGTAGGCAAATGCCTTAACTGCTAAGCCATCTCTCCAGCTCCTGTACCTTTTTCTATTTCAAGTGACATTCTGCTATATATAAGCTTACCTGTACAGCTACTTATCCCTTCTTTACCTTGTGCCTGTTAACCTTGACCATGACCATGTCATTAGTCAACTGCCAGCAAGTACTAACTGTTCAACAGCTACCTCACAAACTGAGATCATCCCTGAACCCTAAGAGCTAGCTACTATTACTCTCAATTTTACAGATGAGGAAATGAAGACTTCAAGGTTGCAGTACATTCCCAAGGTCACCAAACAAGAAAGGGTTAGGGTTGATATTAAAACTTAAGTCTGTCTGTTTTAACTAGATGGCTCTGTTTTAGGTTAGCTCTTAAATGTTTCATAAAAGTAGTTAGTTACTCTTCTATATGAAATGTTTAGTGTTTAGTCCTTTCTTATTTAGCTATTTTAGCTTTTTGTTGTACTGTTTTCATTGTACATCATACTGTCTCATATGAGGACATTTCCTTCCTGTAATTATATAATGTACATTGGTCATATTTCCCTCCACTCATACCTCCTAAGATGGAAACTAATTTAGCCACTATGGTAATCAATATGTAGGCTTTTCAAAAGGCTAAAAATAAATCTACCATATAACCATAAACCATCCATTGCTAGTTATTTACCCAAAATACTTCAAGTCAACATGTCACAGAGATACCCGTGCGTCAATGTTTATTGTTTTACCACTCACAATAGCTAAATTATGGAACCTATCTAGGTGCCCAACAGTAGAGGAATAGATAAAGAAAATGTGTTTGTACACATGGAATTTTTCAGCCATGAAAATGTCATGTCATTTGCAGGAAAATGGATACAACTCAAGATAATTTTTTAAAGTGAATTGTTAGTGACAGAAAGTCTTTCAGGTGTGTTTTCTAGATATTATATAGATGAAAATATAAGATAGTATTAAAAAAAAACTTTCTGGGGCTGGGGACATGGCTCCACAGTTAAGGAACTTGCCTGCAAAGCCTAATGACCCAAGCTCAATTCCACAGTACCCACATAAAGCTGGGTGTTCTAGGTAACACATGCATCCAGAGTTTGTTTGCAGAGGCTAGTGGCCCTGGCATGTCCATTCTCTTTCACTTTCTCTTTCTGTCTCTGCTTGCAAATAGATAGATGAATAAATAAATAAATAAAGCAAGCAAGCTTTCTGCAGGAAACCCCCACATAAACTCTTACTCAATATTTCTGGGTTTAAATTTGAATTTGTTTAGATTTCATGCAAATAACAAAAAGCTAATGAAACATTAGTTTCTTTACTTCCCTGACAACTTTAGAGTCAGTGTCTAAAATAGAATTTCCTTTACAATATTCTGTCATTGGAATTTTTATTCACTGTGTATTGTTTTGTGACTAAAAACAAGTCATTCAGCATGGGTTATGTGGCACATAAAATATTTCATTGGGGATTTTTTCTATTATAAATTAAAATTAAATCAGTAAGATAAAATGGCATGGTTATTCCAAACATATTATATATATATATATATATATATATATATATATATATATATATATATATATATATATATATATATATATATATATATTATCTTGGGTTGAATACATCAATCTGAATGTATTCCTCCTATGTATTTATGTTGAGAATCATCTGAGAATATGTAACCCCTGTCTCTACCTTAATCATACTGAATCAGAATTATACCCTGAGCCCTAACAATCTTCCAGAAGTGTTAAAAACATGCAGTTCTAGAAGGTGCTCACTGTTGGACTCTTTAGAGATGGTCACACCTTAGAAGCCAACCAGGTATGAGATGAGTAAGTTAATCAAGGTGAGGCTGTTGCCTGGTCAGAAGTTTACTAATAAGCCAAAGCTGACTAGGGGCACAGAGTTTAATGAGATCTGTGTTGTCCCTTTGGGCCAATTACTGGACTGTTCCTTCGCTTGAGGCCTTTGCCTTTATTTTCATTAGTCAGAATGTGTTAAGAAGGTGTGGGAAAGCTTCTTCCATATCTATGGCCTCTGTTTCTTATTGGGTGAGCTTGAAGACATTGCCTCAATCCTTCATAATTCTTGTTTTAAAGGGAATAGTAAGAAGAAGACCCAAGGGATTAATGTGCCTGGCATTAAATCAATGGTAGCTGTCATTAGTAACTAATGTCAGGACACAGGACCTCAATGGGAGACCCAGAAACACAGCACTTGCAGAACAGCTGATGAGCAAGGGGCAGATCAGGACTTGCCAAACTCTAGGGAATGATCTGGCCTGAGATTTTACTTGTGGATCCTTCCTGCAGCTGTTAAAATGGGATTAAAAGTACTACAGTTTCCTGTAGACAGTCTGATCATTTATTTTTCATATCTGCTTAGTCAGAACAGCTACTTCTTTTCTGCTTTCCTTCCTCTTTCCCTCTATCACACAGCCAAGGAGTTTACTTATGTGTCCCTGAACTGCTAGTCATGTTTTCTTTTCACAAGACCCATATTTCTCTCAACAATTTTGGCATTGTTCCCATACCTACTTTATCTATCATCTATCTATCATCTATCTATCTATCTATCTATCTATCTATCTATCTATCTATCTATCTATCTATCTATCTATCTATCTATCTATCTATCTATCCATCCATTCATTGGAGGGGCTGGAGATTGAACCCTGGACCTTTTGCATGCTCAGCTAATGCTCTCCCACTGGGCCAAATTCCAAGCACCTCCCCAGACTTATTTTAAGTCAGGCTAAATGATTTAGGTCTTTAGAAGCTGAATTCTCTTACTATACAATAAAAGACACAAATCAAGGAAATATTGGTACCCAAATTGTATGTTTTCTTATAGTTCTTTGTAAGTCTCTGTATAAACAAGCAGTCTTGCTTCATGACATGATTCATGATAGTATGATGTCATGACAGATGACTCATGACAACAGGTAAAAATTTAAAAAAAATTTAAAAATTAGGGAAGGATTGTATTTCATTAACTGTTAAAAGAAATAGATGAAAATAATAACTTAAAATCTACCAAAGTGTAAATCACGTTTAAATGGCATTATTGAATGTCTATGAGAGTGTGATAAAACTTAAGACGTTGCTGGTGACACAAAATCTAATTGTCACTGGAGCCAGGGAGAAGGCCTAGAGGGTACGTGTGCTTGCTGTACAAGCATGTGGACCTGAGTTTAGTCACTAGCACTCACAGAAAGAGCTGAGTCTGACCACATATGCCCCTAAGCCCAGTCTTGAGGTGGGTGGAGATAGGAAGATTGCTGTGACTCACTGGTTGTTCACTCTACCTGACTGAGAAATGGCAGCTTTAGGTTCAGTGAGAGATTCTTCTCAAGAAAATAAACCGGAATAGCCCTAGAGGAAGACACCCAACATTCTCTCTGGCTTCCACTTGCATGTGCACAGGACATGCATATCTGTATGCACATATATACATACCCTACACAGAGACACATGGACACCAAAAAAAAAAAAAAAAGATGAAACCAAAGTAAACGGTCTCAACAGCTCAGTGAAGCAGTGAAGTCACATGGTGATAATGGCGGTAGATACCCAAAGTTCCAAGTTCCAACCCTTACTCAGCCCTCCTCTTATTTCCTTGTGTGTGTGTGTGTGTGTGTATAGTTTGAGCATATTTTCCCCTACCTTGGTTCCCCCAGCTACATATGTGAGAGGATTAATATCTAGAATATATTAAGAATTCAAAAAGTTAAATAACATGGACTAGACAGATGGCTCAGCAGTTAAAGGATTGATGGCCCAAGTTCAATCCTCTAGAACCCAAGTAAAGCCAGATACACAAAGTAGTGCATGCATCTGGAGCTTATCTGAGGCCCTGGCATGCCCATTATGGTCCCCTTTTCTCTTTCTTTCTTTCTATCCTTCTCTTGCAAATAAATAAAATTTTAAATTAAATAACAAGAAAGCAAACATTCCAATCTATAAATGGCTTAAGGAATGAACAATTTGTAAAATAAGAAATACAGAAGGCCAATAAATACATGAAATATGGTCAATCTCATAAACCACCAAAATGCTTTATTAAATGAAAACTACATTGAGATTCCATTTTACTCTAGTTAGAAGGTCCACCATTAAGAAAATTCAAAACAAATGTTGACATGGGTGTAGACAACAGAGAACCCTTACACAGTAATGCAGGGAATTTAAACTAGTCCACCCTAAGTGAAAATTAGTAAGGAAGTTTTTTGAAAAACAAGAAATAGATCTGCCATGTGACCTAACAATACCACTCCTGGGGAAGCTATTTAAGGTAACTTGAAAATATTTACCATGACATTACTCAGAGTGTGTCTCAGAAACTTGGAATCATTTAAAATTGCACAATGAGATAAAGTCAGTTACTGTAGAGCCCTTCATCAGATGGCCATTGAAGTCTCTACAGAGAAGTAGTATCTTCTCTGGTTCAGAGGATTGCAACTGGAATTAATTTCCTTTTTTAAAAAAGATTTTATTTATTTACTGAATTTGAGACTGAGGGAGAGAGGGAGGGAGGAAGAGAGAGAGAGAGAGAGAGAGAGAGAGAGAGAGAGAGAGAGAGAGAGAGAGAGAGAAGGAGAATGGGTATACCAGGACCTCCAGCCACTGCAAATGAACTCCAGACAAATGTGCACCTTGTGCATCTGGCTTTACATGGGTCCTGGAGAATCAAACTTGGGTCCCTCTGCTTTGCAGGCAAATGCCTTTTCTGCTAAGCCATCTCTCCAGCCCTAATTTCCTTTTAATGTTACATTTTTAGAAAATGGACCCTGCTTGGGATATAGAAAACCAAACCAACCCTACAAATGGTTATCCTACAAACAGGTATGCTTTATTGACACACTCTCACTTATGCAGTATCCTGAGCTAATTTGGACTCTTTAATCTTGACCTCTTCTCTCTTACCCCTTCTCTCTCTAGGTGTCTGATCGAGCAGAGTACCTGGGCTCCTATCTCTTGCATAAAGGATATAAGCCATCACCAGACCAATTTGTTGGCATCTTTGCTCAAAATCGACCAGAGGTAACTATAATGACACTAATGAAAGGAAAGAGTCTTCTTCAGTCCAGTATTCTAACACTTGCTGATGACTCACCACAGCTATTTAATGATCACATTCCTAACCACTCTTACAATCTTTCTGCTACCGCAATGTTCTGGAACCATGGTAGGCCTGTTGGCAGTCTGATTTAGTGTTGAGTTGTCTGTGGCTTCTGGACTTCTGCTTTGATAAGTTTTGATTGATTACTGTGTCTGTCATGATACCCTGGAGCTGGTTGTCAGACTAGCAGTAAGAGCAGTATTCATGTTGCAGCTTCCTCTGTAATTTCTCCTAGGCCCTGGCAGAGGTGGAAGTCAGCTGCCTTATCTTATCAATGGATCTGGCTCTCTTTCATTTTCTCTGCCATCTGTAAGATAAATAAAATTTCCATCCCAATTGAGATCAGCTTGGGTTAAAAGAAGTATGCAAAGTGATTTGAGAGATTTTTATTTTTTATTTTTTGGTGTGCAAGCCCACTCTTCTTCTCTAGTGAGCAGTGGGCGCTTCTCTATGATGTCTGAGTTTCCTGACCATGGGATTCTGACTTGGTTTCCAGTACCTGATATGAGTTCTTTCCAACTGAGCAGGTCTCATGTTCAATCAGGAAACAGTTGATTACCTGCAGAGGGTGAGTGCCACCATTGCATAAGTATGCCCTTCTTATTTGGCTGGTTGATTTCATAGTATGCAGGGTCTCCTGCTTATCTATCCTGTTCGTGACTGTTCTCCAGTGGCTCCCATAGGGCTCTCCAGCACTATGAATGCTATTCAGGGGGGAGCTAGTTTCCCTTTCAGTTCTAGCATGGTGTTCTAATGGCCTGTGGTATCTCACTTTTTAGTTCTTGAAGGTAATCAAGTGTTTTGACAATGACCTACATTGTTTTGGGGACCTCATGGTTCTCCCTGGCCAACAGATTGCTGTGGGAAGTAACCCAATTTTGGGCCTAGGATTTACAGGCCAAAGTCCATGGTTTTAAGGTTAAGCTTTTTTAACTTCCTGTTCTGGACTGACTCTTTCCCTCTTTATTGGTGGTTATGTCTTGTAGAATTCTAGTCAGAATGAAGGTTTCTATGAAACTAATTGATGTTGTCTTAACTTTTGTTTGACTTCCTCCCCAGCCTCCCTTCCCCCTTCCCCTCCTAGCCCCTCCAGCCCCTGATATTTTGTCCCTCCCCTAAAATATCAGGTAACTCCCCTGTCCTCTTTTCTTATTTCTTTTCTCTACTGGTCTAAATCCAGTTTTATGTCCCTTCCTGGTGCTTACTACCATGTAAACCCATCTCTAACTGTCCCCGTTAGGACCGCAGATGAGAGAGAGCACACGGCTTTTTCCTTTCTGAGCCTATGCGACCTCACTTCTGCAATGTACTTACTGCTGAGTAAATTCCATTATGCACATGTACCATATCTTCATTAACCATTTGTTGCAGTCAGCTTTCTAGTTGCTGCATGTGCAGAAAGAACCCAAGCAAAAGCGATTTGTGGAGGAATGGGTTTATTTGGACTACAGACTCAAGGGGAGACTCCATCCTGGCAGGGAAAATGATGGCATGAGCAGAGGGGTGGATATCACCTCCACCACAGCACTGCAAACAATGGCAGGAAGGTGTGCCAAACATTGGCAAGGGGAAGTTGGCTTATAACCCCATAAGCCCACCCCCAACAACACAGTTCCATCGAGGCTGTAAAACCCAAACTGCCATCAGCTGTGGATCTGTCAATCAGAACACATTCATTTGTTTGTGGGGGACACCTGGATCAAACCATGACACCATTCATCTGTTGATGGGCATCTGTGATGATTCCAGTTCCTGGCTATTGTGAATAGAGCAGCGATAAAATGGTTGAGCATGTTTTGTGGTATGTAGTAGAGTCAAAAGAGGTATCGCTGGATCTACTGGGAGTTCCATTTTCAGCCTTTTGAGGAGTCTATATACTGATGTCCTTATTGGTTGTCCAAGTTTGCACTCTCCCCAGCAGTGGATGAGGGCTCCTCTTTCCCAATACCCCACCACCTTGTGTTGTCATTTGAGTATTTGATGGTTGTCCTTCTAACTGGAGGGAGATGGAACCTCATAGTTGTTTTCATCTGCATTTCCCTGATGAGATGTTAAACATCTCTTTAGGTGTTTAATGGATATTTGTATTTCTTCCTTTGAGAACTCTTTGTTCAATTCCCTGCCCCATTTTTTTGAGTGGGGTGCTTGATTTTTTTATTGTTTAGGTTTTTGAGTTTTTAGTTGATTCTATATAGATATTAACCCTTTGTTGGAGAAATAGCTGGTAAAGATTTTCCCATTCAGGGGGTTGATTATTGACTCTGTTGATGGTTTACTTATCTGTACTACAGCTTTTTATTTTAATGAGGTCCCAGTTGTTGAGTGTTTGTCTGATTCCCTGGGCTACTGGAGTGTTGTTCAGAAAGTCTTTCCCAACATCTATATCTTAGAGTGTTCTCCTTACTTTTTCTTCTAGTTGATTTAGAGCTTCTGGTCTTAAACTAAGGTGCTTGATCCATTCAGAGTTAATTGTTGTGCAAGGTGAGAAGATGGGTTCCAATTTCAATCTTCTACATGGAACTATCCAGTTTCCTAGCACTGTTTGCTGAAGATGCTGTCTTTGCTCCAGTGAGGATTTTCAACCACTTTGTCCAAGATCAGACAGCTGTAGTTACTCAAGCTCATACCCGGATCTTCAGTTCTATTCCATGGATTCATTGCCTGTTTTTATGCCAATGCCCTGCTGTTTTTATTACTATGGCTCTAAAGTATAACCTGAAATCAGGTATGGTGATACCACCAGAAATTTTCTTTTTTTCTCAGTACATTTTTTGGTATCTATGGCATTTTGTGCTTCTGTATGAATTTAGAGGCTGTTTTTCCTAATCGTTGAAGAATTATTGCTGGGATTGTGATTGGAATTGCATTGAATCTGCATATTGCTTTTGTAGGATTAACCTGAACTGTTTTCTCTACAGTGGAACATCTCTGAGTTGGCTTGTTACACATATTCCATGGTAGCTGTCCCCCTGTATGACACCTTGGGAGCAGAAGCCATCATATATATTGTCAACAAGGGTAAGGCTTTGCTATTAAATTACGACTTGCTTCTCTTCTAAACCCGAGTAATTCCTCAATCTCTGTTATTTCCTCCTTTTGGAGTTCTTTTATTTTTATTTTTTTTATTGATAGTTTCCATAATTATAGACCATAAACCATTATGATTCCCTACCTCCTCCCCCATGTTTCTTCCCCCTCTGTTAGTCTCTGTTTTGTCTCAGTGTCATCATCTTTTCCTCCCATTATGTGTAGGTATTATCAGGCACTGTGAAATCATGACTATCAAGGTCATTTTGTGTCTGGAAGTTTGTGTTGTAAGCAGTCCTCCCCTTCCTTTGGCTCTTCTTCTTCCTTCTCTTTTCCTCTTTCTCTTCCCCTACCCCTCCTCTTTCCCATCCTTCTATTTCTTTCTCTTTCTTTCTCCTTCCTTCCTTCCTGCCTGCCTTCCATTCTTTTTTTAAAAGCTGATTTGAACTAAGATTTCTGTGGCCAAAACATAAATGTTTTTATCTTTTTGATCCTATAGTACCTAGGAGATCATTTGTATGGAAATTTTAAAAATCTCTATGAAGCAAAGATGCTTAAATAAAAGGTTGGTTATAATGCCTTAAAATGGCGCAGTATGCCAATATAGCTTAGAGACAAAACTACTTTGAAGGGCTGGAAAGATGACTCAGCCGTTAAGGCACTTGCCTCCAGTGCCTGAGGCCCCGGGTTCAATTCCCCAGGTCCCACATAAGCCAGACCCACAAGGTGGTGGCCCTGGTGCGCTTTCTCTCTCTCTCTTCTTTCTTTCTCTCTCTCTCTCTCTCTCTCTCTCTGCTTGAAAATGAATAAATAAAACATTTTAAAAAACTACTTTGAACTAACTGGACAAAAGCTTAGAGGGAACTTAATTGACTAAGTCACAGTAGAACTACAGAGTTCATTTTCTATCCTCTGAAACTCAAGTCAGTAGAATTAACCAATACACACCAATATTGCTGGTTAATCAATGGAAGAAAACTGTCATTATTAGAGAAACAAGACCAAGTTCAAGTGTAAGCAGCAGCTCTTTCACATGCCCAAGTTGTTACCTTTTGTCCCTGGACTAATAGGTTGAGTAGATTTATTTGAACAGTGTCTATTGTGCATGAAACCATTGAAAGTTTCTATTTGTGAAGACAAATATCAGAGAATATGCTAACATTTAGAATCACAAAATGATTCTAAATGTTTGTCTACTAACATTCCATTTGTACCCTCCTTTCTCTTCTTTTTCTTATTCCTCTCCTCAAAACAAAACCCACTGCTAGCGCCACACATCAATGATGCACACAAGTTGTCTGAATGACTTTTCTTAAACTAGGAATTTCCCGTTTCCTCTAAAAACTAAAGTGCATTAGCAAGATGCAAGAAAACTGGGTACCTTATATTTCAGTTAAGCTCATTGTTATCAAGGGAAAATTCCAGATTGCATTCCATAAGTCTGGTTCATAGATGTCATTTCCTTTAGAGAAAAGGCATTCAGGCACTTAGCAGAGTAAGGTGGTGACCTCTGGCTGTTTCTCCTTTCAGCTGATATCCCCACAGTCATCTGTGATACACCCCTAAAGGCATCAATGCTGATAGATAATGTGGAAAAGGGCTACACCCCTGGCCTAAAGATGGTCATCCTCATGGACCCATTTGATGATGAGCTGAAGCAAAGAGGAGAGAAGTGTGGCGTTGAGGTCTTATCCCTGTTGGAGGCCGAGGTATGAGTCAAACAGCTTGCAGCTGGAAGACTGATCAGATCAATCATTATGAACACCTTGCAGGGCTTCTACAGGAAAGCCACAGGGCTGTTGTGGTCAACAACATGGCATGAAAAGAGTCAACCAGACTCATGTAAAGAAGCTTGGAGAATGATTTCTTCAAGATAACTAAGAAACTCATGCTAGAAAGTCTCTTGGTGAGATGCATACACTACTCAGCAGATAATGCTTGAATAAAGAGCTCAGTAGTAGCTATGGATGTGGTCTCTGGAGCCTGACTGCCCAAGTTCACGTTCTAGCTCTGCATCCATTAGGTGACATTGGATAAAGTGCTCCAAATCTCTTTGCCTCTGTCTATGACATAAGAAGTTCACTGCTGCCTGTCTCACAGAGCTGTGTCAAAGAATTAAATAAGCTAATATTTTTCAATGATCTGTACGTCATAAACCCACCATGTTATTTAAAGTCCTGGGTGACTGAACCTTGAATACAATGGGAAGTTTAGATGATTTGGCTCCACCTTTTTTTAGGTAAATATTCTAGAGAACATTATGCTCTTTCCTGGAGAGTCCATTGTGCCTCAGTATGGCTTAAGGGCCTGACCCAGCTTGGAGTTTAGGCTATATTCCCATAGAAGTGTCCTTGTGAGAAAAGGAAAAAGAGAGCTGGCTGCATTTATCACAAGACTGTCCATCCCAATGAATATTGTTCTTTCTTATTTTCCTGTGCATGTAGAATCTAGGCAAAGAGAACTTCAAAAAACCTGTGGTAAGTTTCTTTTTTTTCTGCCTGAATTTGACTCTTGGCTCAGTTCACTCCTAGTCAAGGTAGACTAAGCTCTGTGCTTGTCCCTCCAGCCTCCGAACCCAGAGGACCTGAGTGTCATCTGTTTCACAAGTGGAACCACAGGTCAGTGTCCATGAGACCTTGACAGCCCCCAGAGAGCCACATAATCCTGCCACGAACTCATTCCCCAGGTGGGGTGGGGAGAATTACAATCTTATATTCGGATTACCTAATAGAAAAGCAGAAGCAGAAGCAAATAGATTTCATGTAATACACACAAGGAGGTATTTATATGCTATGGATTTCTGAAGTCTTAAAGATTAGATTATGTCAGAAAGTCACTTTTTTCTCCACCCTGTCATTCTCTCAATTAGACATACCACTGCAATGGTTTCATTCAGTCAGGTTGTCCAGTGGTGGTTCTCCACAGGTGCCTGTGTCCTTAACCTGTAGCTATGTTTATTAAAAGGCTGAGCCCTTTTTAATGTGGATCATGGTGTTCTACAGTTATATTCATTCTAGCACGTCTGTTTGATGATGTTTACAGAAATACTATTAGTGGTTCTGTTAGCTCTGAATTATCAAACATCTGAGCATGGGAAGATCACAAGAGGGCTTTACTTATCTTCTTCCTTTTGACTGTGTTACTGAGCTTGAGGTTATGCCCTGAGTGGCAGTAAAAGGTCAAGAAACATCAACCTGGAGCATCTCTGGTGTTATTAGTCATCCCTAAACAGAAGCATATAAGACCCACAAATGACATGACAAACTGATCTCCCTAGAACAGAACTAATTGAATCTAGCCTCTTTCAAGGCCAAAGGCTACCAACTAGCCACACAGAGGATCTTTCTTTCTACTTATTTCCTGCAGGTGACCCCAAAGGAGCCATGATAACCCATGAAAATATTGTTGCAAACGCTTCTGCTTTTCTCGACTTTCTGGAGGTCAGTAGTCAATCAAAAAAGAGCCCCTGATTAAAATTTAAATTGGGTATAAGGTTTTTCATTATAGAAGTTAGAAGAGGCTGAACAGGGTTCTATATTTATAACTTTTCTCTTTGCTATGACAAAATTCCTAATAATGTCACTTAAGAAAGGAATGGTTTCTCTTGTCTTAAAGTTTGTAGGGCTATCGTCTGTCATGGAGAAGGCACGGCAGCAGGTGGCTTTGTGGCACTAGGAGTCTGTAACTGGACTCCTTACTCACATTTAGGCAGTAGAGGAAGGAACAGGCACAAGTGGGGCCATTCTATAAAACCTCAAGGCCCAACTCTAATGACCCACTTTTTCTACTGAGACACTACTTCTTAAAGATTCCAAAATCTTCTAAAATAGTACCACCAGCTAAGACTAAGTTGTTCAAACACACAAGCCTATGTTCTACAAGGACCAAGTATGGTATAGCCTTTGTCTGCAGAACTGTATACTTCACGCTTCCTCGTTTTAGAATCCTTACTCATTTCTTCACCCCCTGGAGTTCAAAGCAAAACTCAGAGTTCTAGAATGTACCAGATATGATACATCTGAGAAGGGTAGTTTTAAAATCTCTATTGGAAGTGTAAAATTATCATTGACCCACTGCTGTCTCCTCTTTGTTCCCTGCTATGTAGAATGCTTACTTGCCCAGCTCTGAAGATGTGAGCATTTCTTACCTGCCCTTGGCCCATATGTTTGAGAGGATCGTACAGGTAAGTACCTCATGTGCCTAGGGGCTATGTGAGAAAAGGGGGTCCTGACTTGCCTGTTCTCTGTGTTCAAAAACTAGAGATGTAGCATTTCTAGCTCTTTTTCTCCTGTGTCAGGTACAGGCAGGGAGTTGGCTCCCTTGAATCCTGATCCTACAGCACCCTGACATGCTGTGGGCCTTCCTCTGCTGAGTCCACATGGTCAAGGAAATAGGATTAGCTTCTGCCTCCATGGGGTGTATGAGTCCAGCGTGACCTCAGTTTCATGTTTATGGTCTGTCTTTCCTTAATCCTGACGACCTCACAAAACATTGTGTCTTCCTCTTCACCTTTTTATTGGTTAGAATTTTGAAAGGATCTAGGGTTAGAGAAAAAGAGCATCCCCAGAGAGGGACCAGAAAAGGAACCTTTGGCCCAGGTAAAAGACCAGGTGTTCCCAAGGGCTCTTTCACACCACACTCAAGTATGCAAGTCAGTTTTGCCAGGCATCGTGTATGTGCCCAAAGAGGCATGTCTTGCCAGTAGATTTCAAAATTTTCAGCTATTCTAAAGCTGGCTTGCGAACAAAAAGCAGTACTCACCTTTCAAACATGCAGACAGTAAATGGTGGAAAGTTCTTCTCTCTACTCCCCCCAAATACTTCTTCATCCTGCACATGGTTGATTGATGCATACAATGCCAAAAGATGAAATTTAGCTCACTGGACTGAGAAGAATCTGCATATAATTAGTAAGAATTTGGTTTTAATAAGCCTTTAAAATATTTTAGCATTTCTGAAATTGAGATGGTCTTAACAATTGAAAACATATTTTTCTATCTTAACTAGCAATGCTGTCTAGCGTAACATAAAGAAGGATGGTATCTTGGATTGTCACACAGACCTGTGGTCAGTTAGAGGGTAGGGCCCAGAGTTTCACAGTCTGTCTTATCTGTCTTAACAACCTCAACAGAAATGAGTTTCCATCCTGACGGGGTGGGGTGGGGGCTCTCAGGGACCTGGGTCCCTGGATTGTGAGGAGAGGGACACTACAGAGAGAAAAGGTCCTTGGATCTTATTTCCTTAGTTCCATCAGACCATGACTCTGAGCTTCCCCTTTGGTCTTGTTTCAGACTGTCATGTATTGCTGTGGAGCCAGAATTGGGTTCTTTCAAGGAGATATCCGGTTGCTTCCTGATGACATGAAGGCTCTGAAGCCTACGGTGTTTCCCACAGTGCCTCGACTCGTTAACAAGGTGTATGATAAGGTATTGTCAACCTTGCTTCTGCTGTGCGTACCCTAAGAAGAAGGCACCTCTGTAGTGCAGCCTTACTCATGTTTCTAAGGGATTGTATCTTGCCAAGAAATAGCTTTCCCTCCATCCCAGGTCCCTACACATATCTACATATGCCACATTCCAACCACTGCTGTGAGAAACCACAATAGATGAAAGACCCCTTTTCTCAGATGGCTCTCTGAGAAAGAACTTCACTTCACCCTTGGAGAGCCCTTCAGTTTTTGGCCAATGTACCAGAAAGTTGTTAATCTGAATTTTATGTGCTGGTGACGAAGCTTCTTGCTGAGGTGCCAGATGCTGTGATAAACCTTTCAGATATGTTCTGTCATTCAACCCTCACAAAAACATAGTAAATTACAAGTAAATTACACCTGTTCTTAGAAGCCAATGAATGATCTTGGAGGTTAAAGAACTTGCCCAGAGTCACAGCTAGTAAGAAGACAGCCAGAATTAAAGGGCCACATGACATCTCGGATATCACTGATCACTGCTCATTGGGGTTTGCAAAATGTTGATTTTTCTAATTCTGTCATGTTCTTGAATTTCTTAGCTGACATTTTACCATCAAAACTTAACGCATGTTCGATTCCTTCCCTTCATTTATCACTCTTCCGATTAATGAATCGGGGCCCCAGACATCTTCAGAAGTAGTCAGTGATGAATTTTGCTGTTACTATAAACTTAGGATTTTTATATTTTTTTACCCATTTTAGACATTCTCCTTGATATTTATATTGTGCCATCTTCAAAGTGGGAGCCCCTAGGAAGTTGCTCATGTGTCCTTTTGACATGACCTTCATCAGCTTTGATAGGTTCTTTGCTTTCTGGTGCAATAAGATATCCCAAGATCTACTGGTGTACTTCTCACTGGCAGTCTGAGTGGATTTGACCACAGGCAGTGTAATAGTGTCTGTGTACTCCATAGGTGTCAAGCCTACGGAAGTAACGTGTGACCATTTTGAACATAGTTGGGCCCTACCTCTGGGATTCTGACACTGTCGTTCTTATCAGGGACCAAACTAGGCTTTAGAGATGGAATGAGCAGTGTTCTAGAAAACAGACAGATGATGTGGGAACATAGAGATTCCTGCTTCCATTTCTGAGTTCCTCCACATGCTATGTGATTATTATTATTTTGTTTATGATTGAGCATTTTATTTTTCAGAGGTAGTATTTTCATAAGATTATATTACTTAATACATACTTTGTTTCCAGAACTTATTTTTCAAATGTGGGCTTTTATTAGCTTAAATTTTCAAGTGTAGCTCTTGTCAGGAGAGCTAGTCATCTGAATGTGAGAGAGAAGTAACATACCTGTGGCTGAGAGAGATGCCAGGTATAACATGATGCAGGCAGCATTTAGTGTGGATCTCAGAATAATCAGATGCTGAGATATTGATAAAGTCTAGTGTTACAGGCATGAGTAGATACCTTTGGCATGTGCATTCATGTAGAAATAAGAGGTTGATGCGGGTGTCTTACTGAGTTGCTATCTACTTTATTCTTTGAGACTCTCACCAAACCTGGTGGTCACCAAATCAGTTAGACTAGTCAGCTAGTAAGTTCCAGGGGTTCCATCTGTGCCTCCCCAGCACTGAGATGATGGCATGCACCATCATGCTTGGTATTCACAGGAACTCTGAAACAGGTCTTCATGCTTGCACACTAAGCCATCTGCAGAGCCCTAACAGATTTTGGTTATAGAGAAAAGATAGCAATTCTTTAAGTTTGGTGGATATAAAAACATGATTGGATTAGGGGAAAGAGGAGAGATGGAACTTATTTTTTAAAGTTGGATTCCTAACCCTGTATCTTTGACCTATTAAATCAAAAGCCCTGGGAGTAATGCCCTCTAGATCTGGCTTTGTAGGTCATCTTTCTTGATTACCTTTTGTTTACCTCAGTTGTTTCCCAAGGACCAGGAGTCTGGGAGGTCTGGAAGTCTGTATGTGTATAGTAACTTCACTCCTCCCTAAGTGTGGCCATAATCCTCATTATTTGGTGACCCACTTCATGCTTTGAAGTAAGGAGGCACATGTCCTACTTACTAGCCAATGACCTTGGGAAGTATCTCCAGTAGTTTTCAACTAAGAGGAGCTATTGACCCTCCCCCCAGGTACACAACGAAGCCAAGACACCCTTGAAGAAGTTCTTGTTGAACCTTGCTATCATGAGTAAGTTTAATGAAGTGAAGAATGGTATCATCAGGCGTAACAGTTTGTGGGACAAGTTCATCTTTTCCAAGGTCCAGGTAGGTTGGGTGAATCCTGGACAGAGTCAGGCAAACACGAGGTCCTTAACATCTTGTTTTCCTCTCGTGCTTCATCGTCTCACTGGAATCCTTTCAGACTCTCTGCTCATTCACTTTTTGAGGCCCTCCTTGCCACTAAAGGAGAATTGTTCCAAAAGCCTACGACAAATTTTATATAGGAGTCAGCACTCTGTTAATCTTTTCTGCAGTCTGTTGAAATTATAAGTAATATACATTATCTGGATAATTTTAAATAAATGCAAGTTCTGGTCTCAGCTGTGGATGGTGATGACACTGACAGGTAAGGTTTTAAGTGCTTTTTCACAATGCTAGGTACCGGTCTGGTCTAAGTCACTTGCAAATCGACTACTTTAATGCTTAGAACACTGGACATGCTATAATGTCCATCTTATAATGAAGTCAATAGAAACCAAAAGAAGAGGTTTAATCTTTTGTTTCTTCCAAACAGAACAACCTGGGTGGGCAGGTTCGCCTCATCATCACTGGAGCTGCTCCCACCTCCACTCAGGTATTGACATTTCTCCGGGCAGCAATGGGATGTCAGGTAAGATTCTTGCTTTTATATACAGCTTGCTACTTAAATAAAAATGGATACATATCCATGATGTACCAAAGAAAGTCACCCAAAGTCTCAAAAACAAGAGAAAATATCCTCCTATCTCTTTTTGCATCTGTGTATAGAAATCTTTACACAAATGGAATGCCTTCTAAAGTGCTCATTTATCAGTACCGGATCCCATTGTTCCAGAAGATTAACATCATCTTAATAGTTCCACCGGTTTATTAGATGCACTCAAAGAATGAGTTTACTATTAATTATCACTTGGGTTGCTACTTTTTTTGGTGTGTGTGTCTGTGATGTGTGCATGTGTGTGCACATGTGTGTGACTGTGGGTATGCAGAGAAACACAGAGAAACCTCAGGTGTTAGCCACTGCCTTCCACCTTGTTTGAGGCAGGCTCTTTTGTGGCTCACCACTGCATTCTCCAGGCTAGCTGACCCACATCTTCTAGGTGATGCCTCCCCTCTCACCATGGGTGTACTGGGATCCCAGTTGCTTGTGCTATAGCATCCAGCTTTTATAAAATGTCTGTTCTGGGGATCCTAATGTGGGTTATCACACTTGTGTGATAAGTACTTAACCCACCCCAGCTAACAATTTTTAGTGTTATAATCAACAATGTGATAAGGACATTTGTTTATACTTTAGTGTTTATACAATTTTTTTATTAATTAATTTATTTTTTAATTGTCCATAATGAGTTACATTATTTAATGGGCAGACAATAAGTTGTTATCCCCCGTTCCCCAATACCCCTCTTCCCCATCCCCAATCAGCTGGATATCCTCCTCCTTGGGTAGTCTGGATCAGTCCTTAGGGCAGGGGACCATGGATAGCCTAGAAATCAGCCCGGTTCTGCTGGCCTTAGAGTGTTGCTACTGAGGGTGGCCATGACTTTGGGTATTCTCCCCCACCAAGGCTCTCACAATCTTTCCACCCCCTCTTCTGCTCATTTCCCTGAGTCATGGTGGGTGAGTATTAAGATTGTTTTATTGTTGAGATCTTAGGGGTGTCTGTACTTCTGGATTAGGTTTTGTCGAAAATCATTGGTATCTGTCTCCTTGGTTTATCCTTTGTTGGCTACAGCCCTGAGTCACTTGTTCATCTCATCATTCTCTGTGGAGTTCCATAAGGATCCTCCACGGTATGTCAGGGATGGCTCATCTCTTGTCAGGATGTCAGCTATCGGCCTGCAGTTCATTGGTAGGGAAGGATGAGCCACATCTCTCTCGCTGAATTCTGAAAGATACAAACAGAATCTCCATCCGAGAGTGAGATCAGTATAGGTTAACTGAGATACAGATTTTTGAATTGGCTAGATTCTATTTTTAGTAGACTCTCGTTCAATCGTTCGCATAGTGCATCACTCCTTGGGGGCCTAAGATTCCGGCTCCCAGTGCATATCGTCCTAAGTCCCCAGTTCCAGTTGAGGGCTCCCCCTCACTAAGTGGAGTATTTGGCTGAATTTAAAAGCTGTTGATTGCCTCCCCCAGGCTTTGGCTCCTCTGTTGCACAAGTGATCCATTCCTGGTTCACTGTTCTCTCCCAGTAGGAAGTGTGGTTAGCTTACTCATGGCAACAGGCTGTGTTCCATTCCACTGATTTCTGTTTGCTCCAGCTGTCGTTGACCAGCTTTGCCTGGCAGTTTATGCAGTGCCTTCCAGCACTGCACTAACTACCATCTGGGGGCTGGATATCATTCTGGGCCTTGAAGGGTTTCTCGATGCTGATCGATGGCTTTCTTTGGTTTCTTCAGCAACAGGGTTTCACCTCCAGCCTGGGGTGGGCATCCAAGAGCCTTGACAGAATCCTGTCTTGTTTATGGGACCTCATAGGTCACTTTGGTCAACAGCTCACTGAGGGAAGGAGCTGGTGACTGGGACTAGGGGTTGTCAGACTGATCAATTTTCACAGTCTTAGACTCTCTCCCCTATTACTCATGGTTCCTCTTGCCAGATGACGCCCACTACTTACTCAATAGGTTACATTATATATGTGAGGATTTTATGGTTATGAACCCAATTTGGTTTAGCCTCATACTTAAGCCACTCCCCTCCCCCCATCCCTTTCCCCTCATTCATAACCTCTCACTTCTTACTCCAAGTCTGCGTAGACTTTACAGTTAGCCTGGTTAAGGGCCACATATGAGGGAGAATATGTGGTGTTTGGCTCTCTGTTCTTTTGAGAGATCGCTTAGTAGGATCTGCTCCAAGTCAGACCATTTTTCCCTAAATTTCGATATGTCATTTTTCCTTTCAGCTTAAATCAGAAACCACTTTTTTTTTTCAAGGTGGGGTCTCGCTCTAGCCCAGGCTGACCTGGAATTCACTTAGTCTCAGGGTGGCCTTGAACCCATGGTGATACTCCTACCCCTGCCTCCCAAGTGCTGGGACTAAAGGCGTGCGTCACCACACCAGGCTGTGTTTATGCAATTATTAATTTAGAATAAATCCACACAAGTAGGGGCTAATGATTCAATGTGTGTGTGTGTGTGTGTGTGTGTGTGTGTGTGTGTGTAATAGATGAATGTATATTACCAAACTTTCAGGAAGATCTTTTCATATATATGTGTGTGTATATATATGTATATAAGTATATATTCTTAATAATAATACCTGATGCATCATTTTCCATACTCTTGCTAGTAACAGACTTTTGGTCATCTAAACCTTAGCAAATTACTTCTTCTAAATGAGAAAAAATATAATTCAGTATTGTTTCTTTTATAAATACTGAATATTTCTTCTATGGCTTATTGATACTTGCATTTCTTCCATGAATCCCTTTGTTTCTTCTCTACAGAAAGTGAGCACAGTGTTATTTAGTTCTTTTAATATTGCTAAGAGATTTTCATATGCTAATAAGCTCATTTTATGTTACATTAGTCCTGATGCTAATCTCTCCCAGAAATACCTTCTTTTGAGCTTTCCTTTTCTCTCATAAACCAGTGGTTACTCCCATTATTGTAGGAACCTATCAACTTGCTTCCTGCCTCCAACCTCTGCCTGGTCATGATTCTCTTCCTTCTTGGGTTAAGAAACTGTAATGTTGTCTAAGTTCCAACTCCACTCTCTCCCCCCCCCCCAAAAGTGCCTGCTTTATCAATGAAACTTTATTGGAATACAACTATACCCATGCACTTTATATATGCTCTGTAGCTGGTTTCTTGCTACACTGGCAGAGTTACATGGTTGAGGTAGACCAGATGGCTCACAAAACTGAAACTCTTTACTGCTTTTCCCTGTGTGGAAATGATTTCCCAATCCTGTTCTTCAAAGGTGGAGCTATTTTCCTTTTAAAAAACATCACTCCATTTCTTTAGTTCGTTCATAGAAAATCCACTGCCCAGATTCAAGTCCAGTTGCCATTGGGATGTACATCACTTAATGAATAATTTGCATTGCTACAGCTCCTAGAAATGCCACATTTTCATGTAGATTTATATACTGTGGTCTATTTCTGAATGATCTGGGTTTTTGACAAACCCTCACTTGTAAAGAACTAGCAGCTAGGGCAAGGTTCAAGGTTTTAAGAAACTGTCCCCTTAGTTTCTTAGACCTTAGTGTCTCCAGGTCATTCTCCTTTTAGAGCCCTGTTTTCCTCATGTCATTGCTTTACAGCATGGCCAATCTAGCACAAGTAAATCTCAAAGTTCTCCTTTGTTTCCTAGGTGTTTGAAGCTTATGGTCAAACAGAATGCACAGCTGGATGTACAATTACATCACCTGGGGACTGGACATCAGGTAGGTGTCTCCCATCTGCTGAATAGCAAGTTCTGTGATTATGAGAAGAATTCTATCTGAACTGTGATTTAGTTTTGATCATTTAAGAACTCCAGTAGAATATGGCACACGCCAAACTTAAGTCCTAGAGTCAATCCATAACTATCTCAGAAATATGCTTGGAGTTATCATTATTTTATAGCTTCCCATCTGTGTCCATGTGGTATGTTTTAGGACATGTTGGAGTCCCTGTGTCTTGCAATTTTGTGAAGCTGGAAGACGTGGCTGAAATGAACTACTTTTCAGTAAATAATGAAGGAGAGGTGGGTAGGTTGTGCTATATAGTAAGATCCTCATGGTGGGGGAGGCTTAGCTCAAAAAAAAAAGCACACAGTTGTGAGCTGGCTTTGATTTGATTCCTTTGAAACCTTTATCAAGGAGTAAAATAGCTAAGCCTTATTTTCCTATAGTGGGGACTGAAATGATCTCTACACTGTATTAGAAACCATGGAGTGAGTTGGAAGGGGAGAGGTGTTTTGTATAGTGGAGGTAGTAGCCTATGTTATTGTCCTCCCTTCTACTGTCCGATGCAGGTCTGTATCAAGGGCAACAATGTGTTCAAAGGATACCTAAAGGACCCGGAGAAGACACAGGAAGCCCTGGACAAGGATGGCTGGCTTCACACTGGAGACATTGGTCGCTGGCTTCCAGTGAGTATTTCTTCATGACTCCTAGGAGTCTATGTTATGGGATGGAATAGAACAGCTTTGTAATAAGGTGCTGAGTGAGACACTGTGTGGTGGGAAGATACATAAGGTTGGTTAATAATCAGCTGAAACAGATATGGGTGAATAGGTCTTAATCCTCCTCGGTTTGTGGTTTCTTCTAACTATAAAGAAAACCAAGTAACAATTCAAAAATCTTGTTCTAGTCCAACCTCTCCTGTTAACCAATGTGAAATCCTGATAAAAGCAATGGTTAATGTGTGATTTGGAGCTGTCCAAACTAAAGACGTTCTTCCTCTAGGCCAGGATACTTCTGTTCTTTGGATCATAGTGTTATAGAAGACACCAAGATTTGGACCAATTGGAGAGTTTTCTTTTTTCTGCATTTCCTATCAGATACAATTTGCACAGTAGCTACTAACATTGTGTACATACACAACCTTAAAGTGGGACATTTTGGTAGGTCAGATGGCTCTGGGCCTTAGAGTTGGCTGGGTTCAGTTGCAATTGAAAACATTTGGTTATGGTCAAGAGAAAATTTAATTAGGTGACTTCTCAAAGAAAGGCATGGCTAGGCATAGAATTCTGTTCTGTTTTTACTTTCTTGAGGTAGGAAATGTGGTTTGACAACTCTATGTCCCCATAAATGTTTCTTATTTTGAGTTTCAAAGGGATGTTTATTTCTCATTAATTCGTGGAGACATTAAAACAAGGGAGTGAGACTTTGAAACTAAGTGTTTATAGAGACCAGTGTTTACCTCTCAATGACTTCCACAACCCTCTTTGTGGAAGACACAGAGACCTTCTTGAAGCTTGACTTATTGATAAACAACAAACAGCAGTTGCTTTCCATTTTATCAGTTTTCATAAGAAATAAAATTACTGCATGTTATTGATAGAGCCTTTAAACCTCCACAAGGTGATTTTCCAAAAGGTTTCCTTTGGCAAAGTTATAATTTGACTATGACTTAGGAAATTGGGACCGTAACTAGATCTTAAAACTCCATTCTTACTCAGTAATCAAGACTTAAGAGAGATTTAAAGAATGGTTGACGAGACTGCCAAGAACACTGTTTCTGTCCATAGATTTAGGTATCTTAGTATTTTGCTAACATGTTTCTGTTTAATCAGACTTCCTTTCTCTAATAAGCCTAGGATGTAAGGAACAGGCATGCCTCTCACAAGGGTTTTAAAATGCTGCTTGTTAATAATCTCTTTCAGGTATTGTTAGACTGAACTGACGAGCCAGGCTTTTTGATGGCTGTAGGGTTAGTTCACTTTATTGCCATGTGTGATCATGTGGACTGCACTTGCCACTTGTCCCAGTCCTATGATTCAAATCCCTGAGAACATAAGCTCTTCAGAGAACTTAAGCCCAAAGAAATGAAGCAGCAAAGGACCTCTGGCTGCAGCTGGTCAGAGTCCTCCCCAGCCTTGCTTCTGTTCTAACAAACCTACTTATCAACTTGTTTTATTGATACCATGCAGCTATTTGAGCCTGCTCCTGGATCTAACAGGAAGGAAATATTAACAGGGTGTTAAGGAAGGGAAGAACTATCTCATTCAACAGTCACTAAAAGGTAACTCTTCCTAGTCCTGAGAGTTTGAGTAATTAGAAACAAGTTAATGAAAATAGAAAACCTCAAAATTTCTTCATTGGATGAGGTGACTATTGTTATAACCCCAAAGGTCTCTGGGACTTTCTCTGGGGCTACCCATCGGATTTCCACACATAGGTTCTTTCTGGAAGCCACTTCTAGTTTTTACAAAACTAAGAAAGAGAATGAAGGCCTCTCATGTCTCTGGAGGAATGAGTTTCAAATAAGGAAAATACCTATGACTATCCTCACCCTCCTCATTAACACCATCCCTAGGGCTCACAAATCCTGATGCTTTTCTCTGCCTCATACAGAATGGAACTCTGAAGATCATTGACCGGAAAAAGAATATTTTCAAGCTGGCACAAGGAGAATACATTGCTCCAGAGAAGATAGAAAACGTTTACCACAAGAGTAGACCGGTGTCCCAGATCTTTGTACACGGGGAGAGCTTACGGGTAATATACCAGTTGACCAGTAGCCATTTTCAGGCACAGCCCAGGTTGGATCTTGTAGCTAACAGGGAATCTGTGTAGTTGGGTTCCTGGTGAGACACTGCTGCTTTGTACAACTAAAGACAGGAGTGTCTACATTCTGAATAAGACAACTATGGTGAATCTTGTAAAAATATTGTTAGAATTGCTAAAACACCTACACTAAAAGGTAGCATTTAACTCACATGGCATCCTGTTAGTGTCTTCAGTTTCCACTTTGGTAGGAATTCCTCTGGCATAACAAACTGTTTTATATGCTGCACTTGAACTAGGCTTATTGGGTATGCTGACAGGGACAGGCCAGGAATACTTTAAGCTTAATGATTATCACCTCTTTTTGAGGAATCAAATTTGAATAGAATGTCTTATACTAAGGTGTTGAGTGAGACATTGTGTGGTGAGACAAAGAAAGCAGGGTACTAGTACTGAGCTTGAAGTTTGGGGGGGGGTCGTCTTTAACAGTGACATTATTCTGGTGTTTAAACCTGTGCACTTGTTTCCTTTCCAGTCATCCTTAGTTGGAGTGGTGGTCCCTGACCCAGAAGTACTTCCCTCATTTGCATCCAAGCTTGGGATTAAGGGAACCTTTAAAGAACTCTGTGAAAACCCAGTAAGTACAGTTTAGGAAAGTGTAACATGTATCTATAGCCTACTGTGGCAGAAAGAAGGCTGTACCTATGGGTGTCTCTGGGTTTCCTGAGATGTCTCCTCTTTAAGGTGGGACACTATTTCTGCTTCTGTGACCCTATATGGTCTTAATAGTTTATTAGACTGAGGGATTCAATGGAGAGTTTAAAACACAAAACTCTATTCTTCTTACAGTAATTTACTTCTCATGGGAACAAAATTAGTTTTTCCTCTGGGGTTTTGTGTGTGTTTGTATGTGAGTGCAGTGCAGGCACATGAGGCCAGAGGACACCCTCAGGCGTTTGTTTTTGCCTTGTTTGAGGCAGGGTCTCCCATCATTCCCTACTGTCTTTGCTAGGCTAGCTGGTCTGTGAGCTCCTTGGGGCAGTGGTGGGAGGTGTTTGTCCTGCTTCTGCCTTCCATCTCACCGTAGGCATGCTGGGATTTCAGACACTTACACTACAATGTCGTTTGGTTCTGGGGGACCAAATCAGCTCCTCACACTTGCACAGCAAGAACCTAATCTACTGAGCTCTTTTCACAGTCCCTCATTTTTTCTCTAATAAATGTAAGGTATATAAGATGCTTATACATATTTTCTATCTTGATTCTCCAATGTAAGAGTGTGTGTGTGTGTGTGTGTCTGTATGGGTGCATGTGTGTCAAGGCCAGAGGGCAATCTTGGGAGACATCCTCAGGAATGCTATCCACCTCCTTTGAGACAGAGTCTCTCATTGGCCTGGAGCTCACCAAATAGGCTATACTGGCTGGCCAAGGAGCCCCAAGGATTCTCCTGTCTCCACCTCCCCAGCACTGAGATTATAGGCACTCACCACCATGCCTGACATTTACATGGGTATTGGGCCTCAGAAGTCCTCATGCTTGTGAAGCAAGTGCTTCATTTCCTGAGCCACTTTCCCAGACCTTGACCTCCTCTCGAGGCCTTCTGAGTTGGTTCCTGCTTAGCCTTTCCTTGAAACCTCTTTGAAACAGACGTGCTTTAAGAAATGTTTTGTATTTCTAGACTGTCAAGGAAGCCATTTTAGAAGACCTTAAGAAAGTAGGAAAAGAAGGTGGTCTGAAGTCCTTTGAACAGGTATGTACTGCTCGTATTATCCTATCCTTCAAGTCATATTAAAAAGTTATGATTAGGTTTCTCTTCAGATCGAATGTATCTTTCGCCTTTTACTAAAAAGTTATGATTAAAGTTCCCACTTACAATGGGTTTAAACCCGTAATAACCAAAGCTGACCTTAGATTTAGTTACAAATGTCAGTGGCTTTTCAGTTATTTTTACCGCCCCCCCCCTTTTTTTTGTTTCACTCTACACTCTACCTACTCATTTTTTGCCCAATGCCAACAGCTAAGAACTGGAATGGGTTTCTGATCTCTCCTTTCCCAGTGTCCTTCTTAATTCTTATAAGGTGAAATATGCTGAGGCTCCTCACTCAGCATGCAGAAGGCTTTGCAAAGCAATCCAAATCACTCATAAACACGGGTTCATCTTTTCCAGGTCAAAACCATCATTGTTCACCCAGAGCCATTTTCCATTGAAAATGGGCTCCTGACACCAACATTGAAAGCAAAGCGAGTGGAGATCTACAAGTTCTTCAAGAACCAAATCAACAGCCTATATGAGACCATACAGGAGTAGGTTAAGGTACTTATGCTGAAGGGGCTTAGAGAAGCCTGCCAACCGACCTTGTGAGGATGTGGATTAAAAACTATACTCCACTCATTTTGTCTTTCCTCATCTGTTACTTAACCTCCTGAACTAGCAAACCCTAACAATTTCCTAACACTTCGAAAACTGCCCAGAAGTGTATCCTGCTATTTTAGGTTTTGCTGACATTAAGGTGTGAGGGAGGGGCTTTTACCAACAGCCTTCCTTCAGCGTCCCAGTTTGTATTCTGTATCGCCTCCTCCAGATCTCCAACCTAGTGCCACCAAGGGCCCAAGGGATCCTTTGTGGCTTTGTCCTGGTTTTCCAGTAAAACCTAGCTTGCCGGTACACTCAGCACTTAGCCTAGGCCCTCTAATAACCACAGGAGGAGATTTTTTACTTTCTAAATCTAGTTATCCTAACAAAGCCACTAAAGTTTTTGGTTGAGTTTTAACCTAATACCCATACTAATCATATCCATGAGATAAATTTATTCTATGCACTTCTGAGAACAGAAGGGAAAAGCTGGACATACCAAGCATTTCTTAAATTCTCCAGTTAGACTTCTGACTTGGGAATATTAAAACATGGGCATATGACGTGTCCAGAAGGAATGCTGTTCTTAAAGTGTTATCTACAGTGGTAGCTGGTAACTCCATCTGTTCCCTACAGTTTGCTGAGCTGGAAGCAATGGGAAGGAGCTGACACATATGTCGAGTGAACTTTTCCAGTTAATGAAGCACTGAGTAACAACACTCTTCTGCACTGGGAACAGAGATCTGCAGGCAAATGCAATGCCTGCATAGCAGGCTTATCTTCTGTGAAGGAACCTACTGATCTTTCTCCCTGGACTCGTTTCTGCTATAACTGATGCCCAGATAGCAAGTGGTGCCCCCACTTTGTAAATGAAAAAAATCTTAAATAAACTATTGCCAACACAGATGCTGCTCTGTTGCCTCATGGATATGGTGAGAATCAGTGTTAAAACAAGGACCACGTCAAACAACAGGTTTTTAAATTTTGGCTACACGCTAGGATTACTGGAGTTCACTAGGATACAGTACTGGCATGGACACAAAACCATGGACCCCGAGCCAGGTGTGGTGGTGCACACCTATAATCCCAGTATTTGAAAGGCTGAGGCAGGAGGCTTGCTACGAATTTGAGAAGAGCCCGGACACATAGAGTTCCAGGCCATGGTGTCTGACAACATAATGAGGCCTTGTCTCAAAACCCACAAACAGCAGCCCAGGAATTGTAAAAATGTCCCCCGATGATTTTAAAATACAAGTTTGATATTTACCAGTAAATTGACACCACTGGTCCTCTTCATCGGATAGCAGAGTGACCCAGCCAGGCTCCAACTCAAACTCACTAGTTCATATTTTCTCCTTTACAACTTTGCTGTACTCCAAACCAGCGTTTCCTCGTGGCTTCTCATTAGAGTTAAGGAGAATAAATACTCATGCATGGTCTTTCTAGGCCTTGAGCTCAGACAAGTCTGTTCTTGAGAATCTGAAGCAAAGGGGAGGCAGGACTGACCTTGTAGGGCCCTCTGGTCTAATGCCTTCTCATCTCTTTGACCTTCCCTTCGACTTCTCCTAGTCCCTCCAGCTGATCCTTAATGGCTGCTTGCTTGTTCCTCAATCATACCAGGCAATGTTTCTCTGCCTAAAATGCAGACAGCCTTGGTCTACAGCTTGTCTCCTTAAATATCTTTTTTTTTTTAAGGAACAGTTTTTTTTAATGCTTTATTTATTCATTTTCAAGCAGAGAGAGAGAGAGAGAGAGAGAGAGAGAGAACCAGGGTCACTAGACCTTGTGGGTCTGGCTTATGTGGGTCCTGGGGAATTGAACCCGGAGCCTTAGGCACTGGAGGCAAGTGCCTTAACTGCTGAGCCATCTCTCCAACCCTCTTAAATATCTTTAAATGCCAACCGGGGACCACTCACCTTCAGAACACAGCTCCATTTATGTATTCCACTGTCCCTCCTCCACCTGGGCTTCATCCACAGCAGAATTCCCCAGTCCCTTTTCCTCATTTTTAACTATTACAAGCCTAGCCCTAAAGCCTCTTAGGAAACCATCCTCTTACTCTGGAAGTGCCTGAGGGAGAAAGTGGACCAGTTTGCTGAAGTACAAAAAAATAAACCATTGGCCTCCTTAAATTTTAATGTTTGACCAAACCCAACTTCAAGCATCCCAGCCCATCAGCCTGGCTGCCACCACTTGCTCAAGCTTCAGTTTTTGGTAACTCCAAGTGTACATATCATTATTTAATCTCCCAGAAAGCTGTGAGCCCAACTGCATTAATAGGGTTCACTATTGAGATCATATCTAGAACAGATTCAAGATGCTGACTTTTTCATCTTAAAAACTTTGTTTTACTTATTTGATAGCAGGAGAGACGGGGAGAAGGGGGGAGGAGAGAGAGAACGAAAATGGGCACAGCAGGGCCTCATGAGGCTATAAAGGTATATGTGTCACTTTGTGCACCTGTCTATATGTGGGTACTAGGGAACTGAATGGGGGGAAGGGAGCATGTGCCTATAACTGCTGCGTTATCTTCCAGCCAAAGATGCCAAATTTTACTTTATCATAAAGACTTAAGATGAAGTTTTTTAGTTAAAAAAAAAAACAAAAACTTTTTACATAACATTCATTATCTTTATTTGATTTGACAAAATTTTCATTATTAAAAGACAAGTAACAAAATTTGAGCTTAGAGTGAATCTGATAAATTAAGTTCCATACTATCTAGACTATGATGTACGAAATATAAACTGAGGGAGGAAAGATGGTCACATGCAGATGCTCCTGGTGAGGAGACCAGATCTGCAGGTCAGGGCCATGATGTGCAGCACGTGAGAACCCTAGAGAAAATGCAATTCATTCACTTGAAGTGCTCTTCCTTTGAGGGAAATGGTGGTGAAGAGGGCAGGAAGGAAGTCAAAGGCATATGCAGAGAATGGCTTCTCCATTTCAAAATGGTAGTAAAAATACTGAAATCGTGGCACGAGGGCACCTTGGAGGAAATCAACACCTTAACCAGAGTAGGCTCATTGCATATTTCTTTAGTAATATGTACACATTCAAGTAATGAAGTGGACTCATAGAATGATTTGATAACAGTGGCTATCTGTTCTTCTTCTCGCCCTCAGGGGCTGGGTCTGTTTCGGTATCACAGGGACACTTTTCCACACAGTTCCTAGGAAACCATCCTCTTACTCTGGAAGTACCTGAGGGAGAAAGTGGACAATGGAACAAGTGCTACTACTTCAGCTCCTAAGTTCTTAGCAGATCTCCCATCACCTCTTCTCTCTCTTGCAGGCACAAGGGTGGGGGTGGAGTGTGGCTTTAAATGCTTTTGATCTCCCTTCAGCTTTTATGAATTTCTTAAGAATTTTTCTAGCAGTTTTGGTTTGCTTTGAGATAGGATTTTGCTATGTAGCCCAGACTGACCTTGAACTTGTGATCCTTCATCACCCTCTAGTACTGGGATTACAGGTGTGTGCCACCACTCCCAGCATATCAATTTCTAAACAAAGGTCACCCAAGCAGCCTCATGGAGGCAATTCAGGGTTAACCCAAAGGGCATTTAAAAGAAAATGTGGTTTAATCTTTAAAAGGGGACAATTCTAAACAACAAATACTTTTAAAAGGAGCAATTCTGAAACACATAGCAATGAAAAGCACAAGGTCTAGAGGTGGAGTCCCAGCCCTGGCTCTACCTATTTTTAGTGCATGGCGATGAGCAAGCGGCTTAACTTCTGTGGTTCAATCTCTCACCAATCATTCCAGAAAGGACAGACATACTTAATAATTCTACTGAGGACTTACAGTGTTCTTATTGGTTTTCCTCCCCACCTCCCCTCCCCCATGAAAACCCTCCCTTCTGCTGGTCCTCTTTCTTCCCAAAGCCCGTTGGCTTTCATTTCATATGTATTAAAATTGAAATTCCATTGTGTATATATACCATATTTTCCTTAACCATTTATCTCTTGGTTGATATATCTAAGCTCCCATTTTTGTTTTAGCTCTTGTGAATAGTGGAGCAATACACATGAATGTGCAAGTATCTCCGTGGTAGGACTTAGGGTCCTTTGGGTATGTGCCTAGCAGTGGAATGGCTGGGTCACACAGTAGTTCTATTTTTAATTTTTTGAGATAGTTTCACATTTATTTCCACAGTAGCTACAGCAGTCTGTACTCCTGACAGCAGTGAATTAGGGTTCCTCATTCCCTATATCCTCACCAGATTTGCTGTCAGCTGTTTTTGTGATGAGAGAATTTCATGATAGTTTTAATTTGCATTTCCCTGATGGCTAAGGAAATGAACCTTAAAAATATATATTTATTGGTCATTTGTGTTTCTTTTGAGAATTGTCTATTCAGCTCATTACCCTAAAGAAATTCTTTTTCCCTTTTTCTTGGTGGGACCAGTCAGAAGTATGGCTGACAAGGATTTTCTTCCAGTGTGTAGGGTGTCTTTTTTCATCTGGCAATTATTTCCTTTGCTGTGTAATTTTTTTTTACGTAATCCCATTTGTCAATTCTTAGCATGATTTGTGTCATTGCAGTTCTTTTCAAAGTTCTTCCTATGACTTTATCTTAAAGTGTTTTTCCTTGTTGGTTCAGTATTTCAGGCTTTGTATCTTTGGTATTATTCATAACCCCCTATCCCATGGAGGGCCCCCAGTGGGTTGAGGATGGGGAAAATAGGGGTATATCACAAGACTTACTCATACAATGTAACTAATTATTAATAGTAAGTTAAAAAAATCTTTGATCTATTTTAAATTAATTCTAGTGTAGGGGAATAAATGTGCATCTAGTTTCATTCTTTAACACGTGGGTATTGTTTTCCTAATACCATTTATTGAAGAGGCTGACTTTTCTCTAATGTATGTTTTTTACACCTTTGTGAAAAATTTAGTGGCTCAAACTGGAAAGATGGCTCAGCAGTTTAAGGCATTGCTCACAAAACCTGACAATCTGGGTTTGATTCCCCAATACCCACATAAAAGCCAGCTGCACAAAGTGGCACATGCATCTAGAGTTTGCAGCAGCAAGAGGCCCTAGAGTGCCCATTCTCATTCCCTCTCTTCTAGTATATAAATAAAAACATCAAAAAAAAAAAAATGAACTGGCTGTAGCCAGGTAGGTTTACTTTTGGATACTTAATTCAACTTGTTAAAAAATGTTTTTGTGCTTGTATCATGTTGTCTTTGGCTCTATACTAGAATTTGAATACAGGCATTATATGTCCAGCATTGTTTTTTTCTTTTTTGTTTTTTTTTTCCTGTCCCTGGTTAGGATTGGTTTGGCTATTGGGTGTCGTATGTTACCATATAAATTTTAAGGCCTTTTTTTTTTTTAGTTCTGTGAAGAACGGCATTGGAATATTGATTGGGATTACATTGTATATGTAGACTGTTTTCAGAAATATTACTCATCTTTACAAAAATGTTGTCAATCCATGTGCATGGAAGGTCTTTCCATCCTCTAGTGTCTTCTTCAATTTCTTTCTTTAGTGTCTTGCAAGTTTCATTATAGATATCTATCATGCATTTGTTAGATTTATTTTCAGGGTTGGTTGTTTCTTGATCTTGTGAATAGGATATTTTTCCTGATATCTTTCTTGGTATGTTCATTATTGACATTGAATAGCTCCTGATTTTTCTGTGATTTTGTATCCTGTCGCTTGAATATATTTATCAGAAGGTTAAGTATAGGTTGTTATCTGCAAACAAGGATAATTTAACTTCTTCCCTTCCCATCTGTATTGTATTCCCTTTTCTTTGTCATCTTATTGCTCTACCTAAGGCTTTGAGTATTATATTAAATAAGAGTGGAGATAGGCACCCTTGTCTCATTCCAGCTTTCAGAAGACATGCTTTTTTTTCATACTGAGTATGTTCACTGTACATAGTCTATCTAACACATGCACACATATACACTCATATACACATATACATACACATATACACATACTTTTTTTGAGGCAGGGTCTCATTCTAGCCTAGGCTGACTTGAAACTCACTCTGCAGCTCTGATTGGGCCCCAAATCACAGTGATCCTACTACCTTAGCCTCCCAAGTGCTGGGACTAAGGGCATGAATATGTATGTGTGTATACTTTGAGATTTATTCCTTCAGTTCCTAGTTTCCAGGACTTGTATCATGAAAAGATGTTGCACACTGTCAAAGGCCCTATGTCTAGAGACGAGTAGGTGTTAAGTCCACCTGAAATGTTCTATTACATTTATTAATTTGTATTATGTTAATTAACTTTTTCTCTGAGGTGAAGCCTTACTCTATCCCAGGCTGACCTGGAACTCACTCTGTAGTCTGAGGCTGGCCTCAAACACAGTGATCCTCCTACCTCTGCCTCCCGAGTGCTGGGATTAAAGGCATGCACCACCATGTGGGGCTATGTTAAATAATTTTGAATCCACAAGATGACCAAATTGATTGATGTTTGTTTCAGAGAGAACTTGGCTTCCTTCTTTCTTCCCTCCCTTCCTCATGAGTTGTCATCACTGGTATTTCCCCAGTACTGTTTAGGGAAAAGCTGATTGTAGTGGCACAAGCAAAAACGTGAAGCAGTCCTGGTGTTAACTTGTATTAGCAGACACTTGTGTCCTTCAATTATGTCCCCAACATAATTGCTGACTGGAGGGAGTGTAGTGTGTAGTGCTTTAGAGCTAAGGGTGTTAATAATTAAGTAGTGAAATGAGAAAGAGGCAAAGAAAAACTATGAGAAGGAAGGTAAATAGTTTATAGGTATGCAAAACAGTAAATATTCTAGAAAAGGTACAAAGAATCAAAGGACATTTAAAGGACATCAAAGGACAATCTATTCAGGGAAGATACAAGCTAAAAACAACTGAATAATTAAAGCCCAGAAGAGTAAACAGAAAATTAAAAATAAAATGAAATAAGATATTATAACTTTACTGAGCAGTTCTTCATAGTTGGTTTCTTCCTCTCTCAATTATCTTTTAGGGACAAAGGCTGGCTAGTTTCAGCAATTCAAAAAGTTCAATCAGTGTAATATTTCTGATTAGAGGGAATTCTTTGTGGGAAGTCCACTTTTTTCCAGAATTTCATTGTCTGAGACCTCCCGAACACACACACACACACACACACACACACACACACACACCCTAATTACAACTCTGTCTCAGGTGTCCTGCAGAGTTCTTTCCATGACTGAAGTGGTGAGTGGCATGGAAGGCCTGCCTGCCTGTGTTTACCTTTGTTAATGGAAGGTCTCTTTCTTTTCTTTCTGTCAGTAGTCTGTGTTAAGTTTAGCATTAATTATACTTCCCACATTCCCCTGTGGCTCACGAAGGCAGTGGAAGGCTTGCGTTTCTCAGGCAATTAGCTCCAGGGTACCCATGAAGAATGACAACTTCAGGCTCCTCTGCCAGTGCCGCTTCGATCTCTATACTGTATCTAGCCTCTGGTCATGTGTCCATGGCCTGGATAGCCTCTCTCCAATTTGCTGTTCTTGTGGCACCAGCTTCCTGGCACCGGCTGCTGCAAGCAGTGTGATATGGCTGATGGCTGGCTTGGCTGCCGCTTTGCAGAGAAAATCTCATTATCACCTCATTTCTTTTTTTCTTTAGTTTTCTGCTCTAAGAATAGCTTCTACTGATTTTATCTTGACTTTTGTCTTTTACTGTGGTTTTTTTCCTGTGGCTTCCATTCCTCATCTTACCCAGAAGTCCTGTGAAGTACTTTTACAAGTACCATGACATAGGTAAGGGAGAGCTCAAATGTTATCTACCATTGAAAAGACTTGATTAGTACCAGGGCTATGGAAAAAAGTGTGAGGAGCTTCTTTCTGCTGTTTAGTCATGGATGGACCTTCTATGTAGTTCCCCTAGTGCATCTGACATGTTAATTCATAAAAATTAGTCTTACATATCTTTCTACTTCCATACCTTCTATAAAGGAATCATCAAGAATTTTGTCTCCATACAACCAGTATCTGAAATATATAAAAGATTAACTTAAAAAATTAATTAGACATCAATTTTGTCATTAAAGAAAAGCAGCCAGTATTCTGGTCACTCACCGCAGCCCTCGTGTGGCTAAAATGAATTCCCCTTTCTGCAGCTGTATCCGAGGCTCTTCAGTGCAGGGGCTGGTGAAGAAGGTCTTGATTCCTCTATTCAGAGGACAGCAGGCACCGCTGTAATCTTCGATTACTTTATAGCGAACCTGCCACCAGTGGTCAAAAGAATGAGTGGTTACCATCTTGAGCTCTTTGAAGTTTGAATTAAAAATTTGACGGCTAGCTCAAAATATGCAGAGCTCTGCCTTCCTTCATTGCCCTGTAGAAGGCAAGGGAGGTTTCTAGTTCTCAGGCTTTTCTTATCCCTCATTCCACGCACATAGCTACTCAGAAGGTAAATTCCAGAGCACTGCTGTCAAGAGAACTTTGTGCAGTAATGAAAATGTTCTATATGCAGACACTGTGGTCTTGGGTGGGGGCCAACCAAGACTCATGGAGCCGCTGGGTGCCCAAGAGTGTGGCCACAGCCAAGGCAGAGCTGCAGCTGCACTTCACTTCAAGAGACAGCCATAGCTGGCACCATATTTTTTGACAACGGGGCTGACAGGATGGGTTTCACCAGCCACATTGAGGATATTTTTCTATACTGGTTTTCATGGTTTGATACAGGTGTCCCCCACAAACAATTGAATGTGTTCTGATAGATCGATCCTCGGCTGATGGCAGTTTGGGTTTTACAACCTCGATGAAGCTGTGTTGTTGGGGGTGGGCTTATGGGGGTTATAAGCCAGCTCCCCCTTGCCAGGGTTTGGCACACCTTCCTGCCGCTGTTTGCAGTGCTGTGGCAGAGGTGATGTCCACCCCTCTTCTCATGCCATTGTTTTCCCTGCCAGGATGGAGTCTCCCCTCGAGTCCGTAAGCCAAATAAACCCATTCCTCTACAAGCTACTTTTGTTTGGGTCATTTCTGCGCAGCAACTAGAAAGCTGACCGCAACACTGGTAATATGCCATGATGACATTCCTTGTAAATCTCCAGTGAAAACAAACTATTTACATGAAAATAAAAGTGAATTACAAATAATTTCAACAACTGTACTAAGGAAAGTTACTTAAAGCCAACTGCTCACTTCTACTGGAAGGAAGCTTAAACTGAAAGAAAGTAGAGAAAGTCTGACCAAGAAGAACTTAGTATCACAGCAAAGGAACTACTTACACTTCGGACTCGCTTATCTGCTTTTTGCTTCAGCTGTTCTCTCTGTTTTGAAGATATAAAAAGAAAAAAATACCTGAGTCTTGTCTTTATTGAAAAACAGATTACTGTCTTCTACTATCAGAGTGACGAGAAATTTCCAAATTTCCAATATTTAGTATCTGTCAAGTCAAGTGCTGATTTGAGGCTTTTCCCTCACACTCTATTCACCTGTCCATGGCCCAGGACCCAGGGAGGTGTGTGCTCTGTCCCATGAAGTTTCTAGGTGGAGACTCAATGACTTTCTAAATACACACATTGCAAAACCTAACTATGAGTCTTGGCCAAGTCATCATTCTAAAATTTTTCTATTAGTTGGAAACAAATAATACTGTTTTATACCAAGGCTTCTGTTTTAGAAGCTTGTCAAGTTAAAAATATAAGATAAACAAAAATATGAGATTTTTATGAGCTGTGGGACAATGGTACATGACCAGTGCCCAGTGAAGATGACTCCAGAGTGGTAAGTTACACTGGATGGAAGAGGGAAAACTTTATCGGGTTTAAGGACATGCAGAGGTAGAAAACACTGAGCAAAGAAACGTGGCAGGAATTAAAAAGTTCACTCAACCCTATAGGATGAAAGGTACTTTAGATTTTATAAAGCATAGTGAGAAGTAGGACTTTATGACAAGGTGTGGAGTTGTTCAGGGGAGAGTTAAATAAAGGAAGAAACATGATATCAGGAGTGTTTTTGAATTTTAGATTAAACTTAACATACAAACACATTTAGATTACTTATATGACTACCGAAATGTCACTGAGGTAAAGGGAAATACAAGGGTAGAAGGTGAGGCAAAAGAGAAGGGCTGTTTTGAATAAAAAATACTCACTGTTAAGCTGTACTGGTCACATCCTTCTCTTATTGGCCACTCTAGTCCATCTCCTTCAGGGACCCCTGACCATGTAAATACCTGTTTAAAGTTCTTCCATCTACTTCCCATATCATAGGGGAAAACAAAGACTTCATCTAGTTGGTAATACTGAATTCGATCTTTAGCCTGTGAATGACAAAGACAGGAAATGGCAAACACTTCTGCCTGAACTGGCTTTCACAAACACATTAATGAAAGCATCTACTCCTCAAATCTGTGTCAGCATAGAAAAACGTTCTTATTGCTGAGTATCAGAAGTATTTACAGAAAAGATAGCTTTGTCCCAACATAGTAGGAACTTGACTCAGAACACTAACCCTGTATGTGATTGTCCAGAAAATACCTGCAGAGTGTCCATTAGGGAGTGTTCAAAAAGGCATACTACAAGAGTTAGCTGGGGCTGGAGAGATGGCTCAGCAGTTAAAGGTGCTTGCTTGAAAAGTCTGTCAGCCTGAGTTTGATTCCCCAGTACCCACGTAACACCAGATGTCCAGAGTGGTGCATGGATCTCAAGTTTGTTTGCACCAGCAAGAGGCCCTGGTGCACTCATACAATTCTTTCTCTTTGTTCACAAACAAATAAAAATATTTAAAATAAAGTCAGCTAATTAGATCTTATATACAGGAAACCCTCAATGTTTCTGATTGTTTAGCAGCAAAAAAAAAAAAAAAAAAAAACCCTGTACAGGTAAAAACAAGGATGCAAATAAAGTATGGGTTAGAGGTAGGGAATGGCCAGGAAGAGTATAAGAGGGGAGTCATTGTTTTATATATACAAAACATTTAAAAATATTGAACGCACATGCAAGCTACCCTAGCACATTCAGTGGGAGTGGGAGGAGAGGGCAACAGGAGCAAATGTGATCAAAATACACATTATATACATGTATGAAATTATCAATCAATACATTAAAGAAGAAAGCATGTACAGATATCTCAGGATTTTTACACCACCACACATGCATATAACTCCATTACAGTTGCATTTGCATGAACCTGTTATGAAAATACCATTTTCAGGTAGCATACATATTCTAGGACTTAAGGCAATAAACTGGTTTCACGTTTCTTAAGCACTACTGACACCTATTGGTAAAAATCTCTATTACATATTCAAATTCTACAAATAAGTTTACACTTATAAACTTTATTGGTGGCCATTCTTATAAATTTTCTATGAATTTTATATCTTTTTTAAATTTTCACTTGGTGATAAAGTACTAGCTGTAAGATAACATCTAGATTAACTTAGAAATTTATAGAGCCTTCATTTTAAAAATAAAAAAAAACATATACATACAAAAAGTTAATCTAATCTTAATGTATTTGTTTACTAGAAATAATTTGAAATACTTGGTTGAGGGACTGTATTTATGCAAAAGCTTCTGGAGGCTCTTCATACAGTGATATGGATGCCATTCACTGTAAGACTGCCATGTTGGAATACAAATCTACTGAGCTGTTCAAACCACCCTCCCTGGGCAGTACATGAAACCTTCAGGTGCTGGGGATTTGATAAAGCACTCGCCCTGTATGCGCAAGGTGATAGGTTTGAGTCCCAGTTCCTCATAAATGAAGTCAGTCTCAGAAAACAAATATTGCATGCTTTTTGTGCTTGGTTCTGGATTAACAGATACATAAAATCATTCTCATATGACATGAAATTAGAGACTAAGGATACTAATGGGGATTGGGAGAAAGAGGGAGGGAGGAGGAAGGGTAGTGTAGTGGGATATTAGGGAATACACTAAAAGTACATTATATTCTTGCATGAAATGGCCTTATGCAACTCTAGTAATTAAAAAAAATCCTCCAACTTAAAAAAGTTTCAAAGTCTTTAAAATAGATTGAATTTTCAAAACAAAACATAGGCTATTTTACAAAAAAAAAAACTGGTGGCCAGGCGTGGTGGCGCACGCCTTTAATCCCAGCACTTGGGAGGCAGAAGTAGGATTGCTGTGAGTTCAAGGCCACCCTGAGACTACATAGTGAATTCCAGATCAGCCTGGACTAGAGTGAGACCCTACCTCAAAAAACCAAAAAAAAAAAAAAAAAAAAAAAAAAACCTGGTAAGGATTACAGTAGTTTACACAAAAATAAGACATGTCTTTGCCCCAAAAGACACACTCAATAAAGTAGGGCTTCAATCCATACCCTGTGTTATAAGGAAGCAGAGATATGTGGTTCTTGCATGAAAAAAGGCGACTAGTACTTAGTCAAGCTTAGAGTCAAGTAAGGCTCCTGACAGGAAATGATACCTCCAGGTAGATCTTAAGGGACAGGAACAGTGTTCTAGGCAGAATAACATGTGCAAAGATACAGAAACATGAGATATACATTATGAGTTAGAAAGATGGACATGAGGTTGGAGGAACAGATAAGGGGACTCATGAAAGGTCTTATGTATAAGTTAACAAGTTTGAACTTAAACCTGTACAGTAGTGGTTCTCAACCTCATCTTGGAGTTCAGCTAGGTCAAGCAATTTTCACCATGATAGAAAAATGCTATTTGCCTTTCCATTGCCTTTCCATTCCAAACAGCAGGTAAGACTGTTGGCGTTTTAGTGAAATCAAGACAGTGGCACCATGGATCAGTCACCACACTGTGTCTTCAGTCACCACACTGTGTCATCAGTCAAAGGGCTGGGGAGAGGGCTCCGTCATAAAGTGCTTGTTGTGAAAGTATGAAGACCTGAGTCGACATCCCCAGCATCCACAGAAATGCTGCGGGTAGTGGTATGAGCCCGGATTCTCAGTACTTGGGAGGTGATGACAGCTGATCCCTGGGGCAAGATGGCTACCTAGATTAGCAGCATTGGTGAGCTATGGGTTCAGCCAGAGACCTTGTCTCAATAATAGAGACGAATAAAAGGAAACACTTCATGTTGCCCTGTGGCCTCCACATGCACACATGTGTTTGCAAATCTGCAAATACATGTGAGCCCACACATATCTAAACATGCACATACATAGCCATGCACACACAAAAAATAAAAATTTACTTCCAGAAATCTTACTTGTTGTATTGGGGTATGGATCAGTGCAGTCTAGCATACGTGAGCCTGGGCTTGAGCACTAGCACCATTAAAACTTGTCAAGTTTTAATGTAGAATCAATACTTATTGTCATCTAAAAGGCCTGTTCAAATACTCCAAGATCTCTCATCCAATCATTATCCAGGGCTGACCCTAGTTTTTGAAATCAGATGAGATTAGCATGCTCAGGGTGGTATGGACATAGACTTATTCCAAGATCTCTAATTTTTCTTGGAAAAAAAATGCATCTGCACAGACCACGTACAGAATTTTTCTTGTAATTATTCTCTAACAGCACAACGTAACAAGTATTTACACAGTCTTCAGAGAAGCAGAACCTGTGATACACTCCTCTGGGCAGAAGCACAGGTAGGCAGGCAGGAGACATGGCTTTCTCCTCGCACCTTTGGAAGGTGCCATCCGCTTTGATGGTGGGTCTTCTCCCCTCAGTTCACCTGTTTGGAAACACCCTCCCAGATGTGACACTAGGTATGTCACCTAGGTGATTCTCAATTCTGTCAAGTTAACAGGACTAACCATCACACGTAGCAATATCTACAGATGGTTTAAAGTATACAGGGGATGTGTACAGAAAATATGCAAATACTTTGCCAAAAGATGAACAAAAGAGAACCAAAAGATGAACAAATATTCTTACAGTCTAAAAATCCCAACATCATGTACAAATGTTCTTCAAGAAACATAAAAACTATTTTTAGTAAATCTCTTTATTTAATATTCTATGTGATAAAGTGTGAAAGTACAAATAAAGTATGGCAAATAGAATAGTTATTTCAAGAAACACGAGTGATGAGCTAACAAAAGCCATGAAGCCATCTTTATTCACATAACACTATTTTTACTTGAAAGAAAGAGTAGTTAAACTATAGTGAATATTTTCTCAAAAATGAAGTCAAACTAGCACTGCTAAAGAAAAACAAGCACAGTATTTGTTGATAGTGGAAAACTTAAGGCCTTAAAGTAACAATCAGAATTCTGGAGAAGTTGTATTTTTAACTACCATCCTCTGATAGTTTTCCCATATTGAACAATTTTTCTCATAAAATAGTGATGCAAATGAGTGCAGTTTTCTAAAACTGTAACATCTGGGAAATCTGCATAAGCCAGTAAGAGCAGTATTTACAAATACTTGATATTACATAAAACCATGCACTGGTAAAGAATGTATTCACAGAGCAAGACAGACTGTGGAAGTTTGAAAGAATGTCCCCCTAAAGATTCAGAAGTGAGGTGTCACCTATGGTAGATCCTGGGGTCCAGCACTAAGGTGTTACCGGGCAGCAGATCTGGAATTCCAGCTACAGGTAGGCAGAGAGCAGCAGTCTGAGCTCCCCACTGTTTGCTTGGGTGAAGGGTTTTTCTCTCTCTGTTTTGACCTGTGAAAGGAGGCCAGCCTCTTTCACCATTGTGGAACTTTCCCTGGATCTGTAAGGTTCAAATAACCACTTCTTCCTCCCATAAACTGTGCCTAGTTTGAAGGTTCATCCCAGCAGTGTGAGCTGTTAATGACAGAGACTGACAAACTTTAATGTAACAGAGTACAAGAGGTTTACTGTCAAGAAATGTTACTTGCTGGGCTAATGGTATGGCTTAGTAGCAGAATGCTTGCCTAACATATGGGAAACTGGGTTTCAGCTCCAGAACTGCCGCTCAAAAAAGTCAAGTTTTAATGTACAATCAAGAATATGTATTACCATCTAAAATGTCTATAAAATACCCCAATCTTTTTTGCCCATGCATATGCATGAGGCTGGCTTTCTTCATACACTTCAGCCACAGTAATGTCTCAATAGCTGAATGCAGAAGATGTGAGAAACCAACTGTCTTCTACTGTCTGGCAGCAGAGAGATTTGCAACAATATAACAAGGCTACTTTCTCCTTGTTTCATTTAAAAATATAATTATTTTTCATACAATATCATTTTTGCTAACATATACTTCTCTCATGTAACAAGTATGGCAATTCTCAGTAGGTATAATACAGAAAGGTTCTTTGAGGAATGTAAAATGCTTCTGAGACCAAAACGTCTGAACTGCTACCCCATGTTCAAATCCACAGACTGGTTGCCAGGGACTAGTTAGGTTCTACAAATGTACTGGTGTTGACTTAGCGCAGAGAGGTTTTTTACTTGCTTGTTTTTAGTTTGAATTACTTGCTAACCTGCCAAAATCTAAACTGGGGCATCTTACAAAATCAATATCTGTATTTTTTTTTTCTTGGAAAACAATTAGAAGGTACAATAGTTAGAAATATTCCCCAATGGCATAACAGCTTTCTGAGGCAGTTCTTTGAAACAGAATCTGGATCCCCTCACTTAGGCCATGAATGGTCGCTATAGAGATTTGGATTTTCTACCAGTTACCTCAAAGTTGTGAGGCTGTGACATTTTAAGCAGTGGAGGCAGATTTGAGCTGTATGTTAGACTCACAATGGGGTTGTGAGGTCTGTGACAAACCCAATGTTATTAAATCTCAGTAATGTCTAAAGTGTTTTGGGCACTTTTCCAAATGGGATGTCTCTTTTTCCAGTCTGAAAGATAATGGCTAAAGGCTTAAAAATATAGCTTACAAAAACAGCTCAGGGATTACGAGAAATATATTTTTGTGGGAGTTAAGTTTAGGTGGAGATAAGTCAAAATGATTCTTATGTCGCTTTTTATATGGCATGAAAATGACTTAAGGAAACCATCTGGCAGCCAAGTTTTCACACTCAAGCACGTACCAAATTTGGTCTATCTTTAATTAAATTGAGGAAACAATTATTAAAATTTACCTTCTCTTCAATCCATGATTCAATAGAAGTTTTGTTTCTGAGAATTATTTTCATCTGGAAATTAAATGACAGTAAAACAATAATGTGACTTTGGCTTATCTGAGATTATCATCTTCATGATAATTCTGAGCAGCTCTTATTATTCCATTCTACTCTAAAGACGAGAGTAACTAGCAGCATGTGGTCCATCTGACTTTAAGTTACTTGTTCTTATCTAACATATGAATAAACCATTGATATAATCAATTCAATCAGTACTTAAATGTACTTGCTATTAAAATCCATTATCAGTATTTTTAAGCAACTTGACATTTATGAATAATCTATTTAGAACACAACAGTGACTTATTTCAGTCAAACTCCTCATGTTATGATCTGAATATTAAATGTCCTCTACAGGCTCCTGTGTTAAATGTGTGGTCTCGGGAAATTTTAGGGCTTGTGGCCTAGCTGGAGGTCATTGAGGGCAAATTTTAGGGGCTTGAATCTTGGCTGATACCATCTCTCCATGCCCTGTCTATTACAAAGTCACCAGCTTCCTCCTCTACATGTGCCTTGGTGCCAAGATGTTCTGCCTAACCATGGGCCCAGAATCAGAAACAAGGACTATGGGCAGAAATCTGTGAAACAGTCCCCAAAATAAATCCTTCCTGTTCTAAGTTGTGTATGTCAGGTTATACAGACATAAGTTCACCTGAATGCACTTAGTCATTACTTTCCTATGCCATCTTCTGATTCTACATTCAAGATCTTAGCTTAGTTCTACTATGATTCTTTTTTTAAAATGTGGGCTTATTTATTTGGGAAAGATGGTGAGAATGGGCATGCCAGGGTCTCCTGCTGCTGCAAACAAACTACAGACACATACTCTATTTTATGTATCTGGCTTTACGTGGGTACTGGGAAATCAAACCTGAGCTGTCAGGGCTTTGTAAGCAAGTGTCTTTAACAGCTGAACTATCTCTCTAGCTCCTTACAATGATTATTTTTTTTAATATTTTATTTATTCATTTTCAAGGAGAGAGAGAGAGAGAGAGAGAGGGAGAACACACCAGGGCCACCACCGTGTGGGTCTGGCTTATGTGGGTCCTGGGGAATTGAACCTGGGGCCTTAGGCACTGGAGGCAAGTGCCTTAACCGCTGAGCCATTTCTCCAGCCCTCCTTACTATGATTATTAATGATAAGCATAAACATTTTTCTCAAACAACTGTGATTTCTCTAAGGGTTCTCTAAGAAACCTCTTCATTTTCATTATTTCAAGTTTGCAGAGTAACTCATCAAAAAGGAGGAACTGCTCAGCAACTCTATCATGGGTTTATTATGAATGAGGTACATTATAGTATCAGAAACAGTACTTTGCATATAAGAAGCACTCATCAAAAATATTAGCTATATTATAAAATGACACTGAACAACTATGATACAGTAGTTTGATTCAGGTGCCCCCCATAACCTTAATGTGTTTTGAATGCTTGATCCCCAGCTGATGGCAGTTTTGGAAATGGAATCTTGTTGGAGGTGTTGTTGGGGGTGGACTTATGGGGGTTATAGCCAGCTTCCCCTTGCTAGCTTTTGGCACACCTTGCCACTGTTTACGGTACTGTGATGGAGGTGATGTCCACCCTCTGTTCATGTCATCATTTTTCCTGCCATCATGTAGTTTCCCTTTGAGTCTGTAAGCCAAAATAAACCCATTCTTCCACAAGTTTCTTTTGGCCAGGTTCTTTTCTGTTGCAGCAAAGAGAAAGCTGACAACAACATATGTTTGCCTAGTACATGAATGAATGACCTTGGTAAGTCACTTAAGCTTTCTGCGAGTTATTATTCACTTGTAATGAAGGGAAAACAGTAATTTCCTCTTATGAGATGATGAGAGGATCAAGAGCAACTACAAAAGGTGAGAAGAGCTTTCTCAACTATAAACATTTATATATACATGTGTGCATATATATATGTATGTATACAAACACACACATACATGCTACATTTCACAGATTAAATCAACTGTTAGAAACTCTGGCACAATTCCCTGTCTATCACAGAGAGATGATTCAGATAGTTGCCTAGATAGATTAAGTAAAGTTAATTTCCATCTCATAGTCCATCTTTATATGCAGGCTGTCCCTGCTTCCCACTGAATTCAACATCAATAACATGACAACTGTCAGAGGTAATGGAGGAACGTACCTGTATAAAAAATAGCATCCCAACAGCTATGGTTGTTCCTAAAGCTAATCCCAAGGCAAACAAGGTGGCAGCAAATGCAGCCAATCCAAAGGGGATGATTGGAAGAGGGTCTCTCCGGGCTGCACTCATGTCAATCTTGACTGTGTTCCACCCAAAGGAGAGCTGGAAGCAAAACCACCACAAAGGCTTGAGAGGCTGGATGTGCTAATTGGTCATCCTCTGCTCAAACAACTTGACTTCATATATGACCAAAAATGAGCATTTGACATTGCAGCCAAAGGAAGTACAGCAAACATATCTGTTTCTAAAAAAAAAACAGGAGCTTGGGCTCAAGCTGATGTGTATGATGTTATTTTCCCCAGTGCCAGGAATTGAACCCAAGGCCTTACACACGCTGATTAAGTGCTCTACCACTGGGCTATACATCCACAGCCCCATTCTTACTCTTCAATGTCACTAGTATTTTGTTGTTTCCTCAGAAGAATCAGATTGACCCCCTCAAGCCAGTGTAGGTATGAACATTAGAGAACAAACTAAGCCGAAAATGTGTCTCCTTTGTCTCTGTGCTACACATTTACATATACATTTACAATATTTTCCACAGTGACAAACCACACTGGATCCAGATATTTCTTCCCTAAGTTTCACATTAGTGTCCAAGAGCCAGTAAAATGCTGGGAAAACAAAGCCTATAGATCTGAATGTTTGACCTGAACAGTGTTTTGAAATGTCATCCTTGGTTATAATGTAAGTTGGAGGGCAGGCTGTGATACATAAGACCCTGTCTGAAAAATAAATTAGAAGGGTTAGGAGATAGCCCAATGGATCAAAGCACTTCTGCACAAGTGTGACGACTTGAGTTTGGATCCCTAGAACCAGTGAATGGAACACTGTGGCTAGCATCTGTAATCGCAGCTCTCCTAGGTGTGATGGCAGGTGAGACAGGAGAATCCCAAAAGCTAGCTTGATGTAAGCAGTGGGAAACAATAAAGAGACCCTGGCTCAAACAAAGTGGAAGGTGAGGAATGACACTTGAGGATGTCCTCTTATCTTCACACAGAATGTATACATCACACACTCACACACCCCCAAATCAGATTTATAGGTATGCCCTAAAAAATTCCAAGATTAGCACTATTGTGCTAGGATTCCAGAATACTCAAAATGGCTAAAATCAAATATGAGTTGTCCCTTCTGTGAAGGACATGTGCTCTTCAGTTTTCCACAGAACCATCAGGCTTGTGTCCCTCATTCTATTTTAGGTACATTTAGGGATTTTTATTTGTGACCATGACTTTTATTTCATAACAACTTGCCCATAAATCAATTTACACTGCTGCTGGTTTAATCTGTTTATTACACCAACTGGGCTCGACTGGCTAGCCAGTAAGTTCCAGGTGGTGCCATCATGCCCATTACTCTTACGTGGCTACTGAAGATTGTACTCAAGTTCTCATGCTTGCAAGGCAAGCACTTTACTGACTACTTTTTCAGCCTCAATGTTTCTTCATCTGAAAGAATTTAGTTTTAAAAAAAGTTTTAAATTATTTGTTTAAAGGAGTGGATAGAGACAAAGCAAATTGTTACCCAAGCTACATTAGAGAAATCGTATTTTCAAAAGGAACCTCTTAAATAAATCCTGATTTAATTATCATTTAATCTCACGTGAATGATAATATAAAAATATTTTCACTTACCCTATTATAAAGCTGTGTGTACATAGTCATAACAAAGATGAAAGCAGCATGGATACAACCCAGTGGTGCCAAAAGGAGAAACATGGTAAATGAAGCATGATTTTGGTAACCACAACAGTTGTTGATCCAAGGACAGTGGTGGTCCATCTTCATCACACATCTACCAAGAAAAATGTGCATGAAACATGGCACAATGAACCTGTCTACTTTAATTAGTTTTGGTTTTCAAAAGCTCAAGCAAATAGCTATCCAGTATGACCAGGAGTCACAGGGGAGTAATACTTCATTCCACAGAAAGATACACTTTATGAGCTGTTGAACAGTTAGGGACAGCAACTCTTTAGAATTCTACACAACACAAGAAAGGACAGACTTACAACAGCTTCTGAGGTGTCTGCCACAACTACAGTTTGTCAAAGAGCAGCGAGGCCTAGCAAGAGAGTGCAGAGGACAGCTGTCGCTTTCCTCTTGCTTATAAAGGCAGACGGAAGCACAGTGCAAAAGTGACTCAGCAAAATCACTTACACATCCTCCTGGAGTTCATAGGCCCAAGCACACAACTGCAACTTCCTTCCTGTTCTCACAGTATACTTTACACGTGGAGCTTCTGGGCTGAACAAGCCAATGCCAGCACCTAAGCATTTCACTGTATTTCTATTTCTTCTCTTTACTGAAGAAAAACTTCCTAGCTTCAAGTAAGACTTTGGTTGTCTCCAATGATTCCTTAAATTTCTCACTTATCTATGAATATTGTTGGTCCTGGATTACTTACCATTTCTACAGTGATTCACTTTTCATTAATAGATGGAAATGAGGTCCCAGATTAGTTTACTTTTCTATATAACTTTTTTTCCCAGTAAAATTTTGATTGGATTCACTTATTAGACTTAAAGTATGAAGTATAAGGGATGGGAAAAGCAGTGTTCCATAATCCAGAGTCATAATTCCAAAGCTAGTCAAGATGACAGTCACAAACACAACCCTGATGCAGCATATGGAAACAAACTAAAGGCAAAAATTTTTACTCTGATGGTACAGGGTGAGAAGAAAATATATCTATTTTTCTAAAAAATATGTAAATAAATTTTGTGTGATATACATATATATATATATATATAAAATGAATATATATTCATACATTTCTCATAACAAAAAAAAGAAAAAATTCTCTGCATTGATAATTTAAGCATAAAATGGTGGAGATGGAATAAGTATTTTGACATAATCTCTGATATTATGGAAACCTTGCAGAGTATAAAACTACTTTCTAGTGTCATGGTAAATAATAAAGTAACAACAAAAACACCAGAAACAAAGTTGGTCAACCCATAACAGTGAAAGCCCGGCATGGTGGCGCACACCTTTAAGCCCAGCACTAGGGAGGAAGAGGTAGGAGGATTGCTGTGAGTTCAAGGCCACCCTGAGACTACAGAATGAATTCCAGGTCAGCCTGGAAACAATGACAACAACAAAACACTAGTGAGGCCACACACCTGTTGCACTTCCTGCAGTGATGGGAACGAGGTGCCTTGTACGCTTGGCAGACTTTACAAAACTGGAGATACATGCTGTCCTGAGAATTTTCCTTGATAACAACAGAAAAAGAAAAAAAAAATTAGTTACTTGATTGTAAGTGATAACAAGTTAGGCCTTATGAATGCTTTCTTACAGTATGAAGTCCTTTCTCAGATGATGGGGAAAAGTGCTACATTAACTTACATTTGCAATTACTTTATTCTACCTGAAATATTTGTGTAGAACACATTTGTTGTAGGAACAGCCTTATTCTGATTGTTGCACAGAGGTTAGTTTCAATTTCTCTTTCTCAGATTCTACCCAAATCTAATGTAGTTGGTTCCACTTACCCTAAATCTTAATAGAGTTTAGAAAAAGGTAGCTGACAACTTGGCAGACATTATAGAGTTGATACTTTCTGAAATCATCCCCCTCCCTTCTTTGTGGCTATCTCAATAATTCCCTAACTTTCTTTACAAATCTTCTAATGCAAACTCTATGTTGTCAAAATAAAATTGCTAAAGAACACCTCTATGCTGAGCTCTGCTTGAAATCTCTAGACACTCTCACATATTCACAACTCTCCATTCTTCCCTGTGTTACACAAGGCTATCCGATTTCTGAATGTGCTCCCACTTCTTTTCAACCTGAAATGCTCTCTTTCTCTTGTTTGCAACCCCAGCCTCTCTTTGTTTTAACTTCCACAGTACTCATCACATCCAATTCTTAGTTTAGTTATTTGCACAAGTGCATTACTTCGTCTCCTGAGTGGATGGCCCTTGACAAGAAACAAGGACATTCCTAAGCAGTTCTAAAGTGTTCTTCTCAGTTCTCATGGATGTCATTGTATGATATGAAAAAAGATCCTAGAACTAAATTGCATTGTAACTTACAAGAGGGGGCAGGATATGATCATCATGAATCTACCTATCTGCTGTATTTTTCTTCTTCTTCTTCTTTTGAGACAGGATCTTACTCTGTCACCCAGGTTGTCCTAAACTGACTATGTAGACCAGGCTGGCCTTTATGATCTGCCTGGCTCAGCCTCCTGAGTGCTGAGATTATAGGCATAAACCACCACACCTGGCTTTTCTTTCTTTCTTTCTAAACAGAACAAGTAGGCAATTGTTTGGGGGAAAGCTAATTTAGATCAGTGTTTCGAAATAAGATAAAAATTCTCTGAGCATAAATGATCAGTGATAAGAAAAGTGCACTATGGGCCTACCAGGACAATGAAGAGTTTGTGCAGGACATTACTGGTTTGCAGATAAGGTGAAAACTAAATATTCAATTATCACAGTAAATTACGTACACAATTACACAAGGATCATTGACAAAAGCAATCTTTTTCTTACCGGTTTCCATCCCAGAGGGACAAAGCCAGGACCCACAAACATGGCATTGAAGTAATTATAAAGAATCATGACAGTCCAATTTATCAACATGATGAAATTCACACTTCCTCCAGTTGTATGTAAGGGCCAATACCACAACACAGAGTCGATCATGGCCATTGTAGAACATATTGCTATCACACCAAGGGCTATGATAGGACCCCAGTGACAAAGTCTCTTTAATTCTTGGAGATTTTCAAACTTGATAATGGAGCAGAATGTGCCCATGTTGGAGAATAAGAATGCCTTCTTACTTCTAAAGAATTACAGCTCTCCTTGGTCTGTGCACACATTTCCATGTGCCACAAGTCCGTGTGTCCTCGAACTGTCATACCTTCAGGTTATGGGAAAATGCAGAATGTGCCATTTTCTCTGTTTGTACTCAGAATCATAAAGAGAAGACTCCAGGGTTTGGGTTTGAGACCCAACCTAAGGAAAACAAGGGGGAAAAGTTCAGTAAATAAAACAATAACAACAACAATAATAAGGCTGGAGAGATGGTTCAGCGGTTAAGGTGCTTGCTTGCAAAGTCTAAGGAACAGGGTTCAATTCTCCAGTACCCACATAAAGCCAGATGCACAAAGTAGTGCAGGCATCAGGAGTTCCTTTGCAGTGGCTAGAAGCCCTGGTATACCCATTCTTTATTTCTCTCTGCTTGCAAATAAATAAGAATTAAAAAAAAAATAGAGCAGGGCGTGGTGTCGCACGCCTTTAATCCCAGCACTCAGGAGGCAGAGGTAGTAGGATTGCCTTGAGTTCAAGGCCACCCTGAGACTACATAGTGAATTCCAAGTCAGCCTGGACTAGAGCGAGATCCTACCTCGAAAACACCAATAAATAAATAAATAAAAATAAAATACATACCGTGCTTGTTACTCCAAGATGGATGGAAACAGCACAAGTGCATACATACAGTATGGCTGGTATGGCATACAAGGTCAAAAAGAATCATTGTGACCTATTTAAAGCACAGTTCATGCTTGAATGGCATTTCAGCTGGACATGTGATTCTAAAGCTGTGTCAGTCTTTTGTTCTCAACCTGTCGGATGACTGCCCAGTGTTTATTGGATGGTTTGGGAGGATAAAGACCTTGAGAGCTAAGAAGCAAGGCCTTAAGGCCTTAGAAGTATGTCGTAGTCAGCCACATGTTGCTGAGATGAATCTCCAAACCAGGCACAATTTGGGGGAGGAAAGTAATTATTATTGAAACTATCAGATCTAGGGGAAGTTAAGGAAAGGCTGGCCCCCCTTTCACAGAAGCAAGCGAGAGAGAGAGAGAGAGAGAGAGAGAGAGAGAGAGAGAGAGAGAGAGAGAGAGAGAGAGAGAGAACCCACCACCAAAAGCAAGCAAGCAAGCACACTGTAACACACTGTAATTTACAAAATGCAGAACTCCAGACTGGGGTTCTGGCTCTTCTTTTGCATATCTATCCCAAGTATTTTGTATCCAAATTAGAAAGGGTCAGTCCCCAGGAGGCTAGGCCAAAGTGACACTTCCTTTAGACAGAAGCCTGGAGACAATAATTTTAATAAACCTTTAATTCTTTGGGACATTATTCAAGCTACCACAATCCACCCCTGGCCCCCAAAAGAATTATAATTATATATATTATGTTTAGTCCAACTTTAAAGGTCCCACAGTCTTATCTGAAAATTAAGATTGTCTTTTAACTTTAAATTTTGTAAAATCAAAACAAGTTACAAAATTTTTAACAATATAACATAGAATAAACATTTCAACTGTTATGAGGCATAACAAGGAAAGACTGGGCCAATGCAAACTCAACAAATATCAGCAAACATCCACATCTGCAGTTCAAATCTCATAGCACAAACGGAGTCACCGGATTTTCCGTTTCTGTTCCTCAAGCTTGGCTGAGTAGCTGGGAAAACTTCCATATCAAGCCAACAGCGCTTCATGGTAGCCCTTGCAAAGTCCTGGTTTGTCCATAACGTCTTCAGGTCTCCATTGCAAACCACGGTCCACCTTCCAATGGCTTTACTTGCCAATCAGGGACTCCACACCCTGTTCCAAATACTGCATTTCAGTAGCAGCTCCTGGAACTTGTTAAGGTCCATAAATCATCCCAATGGAGACCACCACTCATGTATGCAAAAGCAAGACCGTTTATTTCTCAAAATAGCAAACCAGCATGCAGGGATCCGCCTTCTATCAAGAAAGGTGTCAGTCCAGATGTTGGTTACCGCACGGGTCCCTGGCCCCTGCTAAATGAACCTCTGTCTCTCTGGCCAGCAGGAGACCTGGCTCAATCAAGGAAAGGTGAGCGCGGCGGCTGGACAATCACATGCAGCCGGGAGATAAGTCAAAGCAAATCTCAAAACTTCATTTTAGCATCCAACCTTATATATAATCTAGGGATGTGTTGCATTGCCTTATCTCTTACACAAAGGGGGCTCAGTAAAAAGGAACACAGCTACAGAAACTCAGCCAGCAGGAGTAAAACCCATTAGCACTTATAAAAAGGATTTAGGGCTGTCATCCATCCCCCCTGCCTCCTGGGGGGCACAGGTGTGCTAGGAACAAAGGCATGAGCTACCATGCTCTGGGCTCTCATCCGGATGCATATTAAAACTTAGCTCTCAGATATACAGCCAGGCTGGGTCCCGAAATCTCACTCTTTTCTGTTTGCTTGTAAGCAGGAGAGTTTGGCCACACTCTGGGAACACCTCATACTTGTCATAATTGTGGGGGAGTTTAGCTCTAAATAGAACCCCTCAGACCCCAGAACAAGGAACGAGCCTCCAAAGTGGGCCCCTCATATCCTGAGAGAAAATTACTCTTGGGGAGACAATATCTGGATCCTCAATGCCATGAGCTGTATCTCATTGACTTAAAAGCAATTAGCCTAGCCATGGAAACTGTTAAGAACCAAGATTGAGGAGGCTTTATCCTGTTCTCTGAGCCCCTATTATTGGTTTATGGAGTCCTTAATGACTCCTGTATGATTAATAAAAGTATAATATAAAAGCACAATATTTCTTTAGTCCCTCCTACCTTAAGAAATAATATTATAGTATAATATTTTTAGCCCCTAAGGAATAACATAGAACATAGTATAATGCTTTCTCACCCCCAAGAAATAACATAAAACATAATAATTTTTCATCCCCAAGAAATAACACAACACATTTAGTCCTTGTCTATTTTGGAGGAGGCAGCTTGTATCCTCAAGGGTCCCCACATTCCTGTAAAGAAGCACAAATGTCTTGCTTTGCGGGTATCATCCGCAAGCGATTATTCATGTGGGGCAGGTATCCCCAATGGGAAGACACAGCCAATTCCTCTCCCAGGTCCTTGGCAACCTTGTGTGAGCTTTCACTACTAAACTTATATAATTTCCCCCTCTCTTGAGGATACCCCAATTGCTGTTGGGAAATGGGGAAGAAGAAATCTCTCTCTGGTCTTTTTCCTGCTTAATAGGACACAAAGTTAAGGCAACTGGGGGTATTCCTCAGAGAGGGGAGGGTCTCTATCTAAGGCCCAAGAAAGAGAGACCCATTAGCCATATTACACATTGCCAAGATTTTGTCCTGTCTCACATTGTGAGGCAGGAGGTAGGGTGACTCCCCAAGATGTGGGGAGTGTTCCATATAGGGTGTCCAGTGGAGAGTGGTTCACTGTTAGGTTGCTGTCCACCGTGGAAACTCAGATCCATCCCCAGAATTGTTTACTGAATGGCATCATAGTATCTGATATGGTCTGAGATGGTTCCTGTATGGCTTGCAAAGCATAAGACATATATTAATAGTTATCAAGAGAAATAGATATAGCATTTTATTTTAATAACAGCACAAGTGTTACTATAGAAAAACATAGTTTTGAAGCATTCTGGGCCCATGGGTTATTTAGGGAGTTGCAGCGCGCATCAACTCCCTGTTCGCCCACGGGGCTGGGTGAGCAGAGGCGAGATGAGACTCTCGGGAAAACACGGCAGTGGGCAGTTCTCATTTTATTGTATAGATAGCAGTTGTTTATATAGAAAAAAGTCAGAGGTAGAAGCATAGGAAGCAAGATCTGTGAGCATCTCATGAGTTTGATTGGTAGGGGCCAGTATTCCTTGGATACCTATTTTGCATAGATAAATTGAGGGTGCTACGTGACTCTATATATGGATATGTATAGAATTGTGATGTCAGCAGAGGAAATGTAACCTCATTATTTAGGCTTGTTATTGCAGCTGGGCTAAGTTTAGGCCTTGAGCTGCCTGCTTATCTCAGGGCACAGCTGTGGCCTGCCTGGGGGCTGGAGTGTTCAGGATTGCTAAGATTTATAGGAGCCCTCAGACTTTGCCTCAACTTCCTTATCAGAAGGAGACAGTCCCAGAAGCCTGCCAGACTCAGCAAAACCCTACATTCTCCATGCCCCCTTAGCAGGGTCCCACAAAGCATTTTCAGCAATAAGTCCAAATATAGAGATCTAACCTGGAAGTCACCAGATCAAGAACAGTCTAGAAAGACAGCATCTATGCTTGAAAACATATCAATAATTTAGAAAGGTTTGGAAACTCAAAATGTAGAGGCTGAAATAGTTTTTCTCAGATGTCTGAACTTGCATCCTGGAGTAGGGAATGTCTTAAAGAGTTTAAGTACACAAAATAAGACAATTGTTGAAATAGTATCTCAGATAGACTCTGTTGATCATCCACAATAAAGTAGAGTCTGGACATTGTTGAATTAGAACGGCTGAGTTCTAAAATCAATCTGGTTTTGAAAAAGAAAACATGTAACAACCAATGTTGTTAGCTTAACATTAGGTCTTAATTAACCTGATATATAGTAATGAATCTTATACACATAAGACAATTATGTTTTATCCATAACAGAAATTATATAAAAATTTAATTAAGTTATTCCAACACATTTATCTAATAGGAAGATAGAAGCCACAATGACTGAAGTCCAATGGTGACCATTTGATAGCATTAGCATGAACAAATTGAAACCATTTAAACACACAATGTTTTTAGATGTGAGAACCTTATTTTAGAAGATTAATACTAGTAAGCAACCTTTATCTTAAAAACTTAATTTGTCCAATAATTTATATATTGGCAAACAAATATAGCTAGTCCGGGCGAGTACCTTGACCTTGAGTTCTTTTTGTATATTTCTTAACCCATAAACAATTTAGTCACTGAGCCAATAGCTATAACTGGAGTGATCAAGTCCAGTGGTAGCAGTGGTCAGCCTACATGGTTTCACAAGCAAAAGAACAGTTGTACTCAGTTTTATAAAAACTTAAGTTAGAGAATCATTTAGTACTTAAAGCTGACCTGTGGTGGTCACTTCTTTTAAAACTTGCTATGACTAATCTTTTTGTAAAACCCCAAAATTAATTTTCTTATTAAGAGACCAAGCAAATATCTTTAGCAACCACTATATATAGAAATTTGTAATTGGAATCTTTACAACCATTGAAACATGTCTCTAACTATTGAACAGCCTGATCCTTAACATAGACCTATAAGACACTTTCTAGGGGCATTCTCCCCCATCTTTTTTATTTATAAGCAAACAGAAAGCATATAGCACTTATAGTAGACCATGTCTCTAACCATTGAGCAATAGATGAGAAAAGAAACCTTGTTTTGTTTTTTGACTCAGTTTACCCAAATAATCATGGATTTCAGCATCACAGAGAAGATACAAATCTCCTTGTGTTATTTCCCTTATATTCGTCAATAAGCCAGAGGGCCAGTCTGGCTTACGAGGAAGTATTGGAAAATATGTCTGTTTCTGGGATTTGGCAATAGGAGGAGCTCTGTCCTGAAGCCAAAAGCCAGTAGAGCACAAAAAGTATATGCTCTTCTTATTGTTAAGTCCATGAGCCCTAGAATCTGTAATTGGCTTTCATAGGAACATTGGCATCCAACACATATTTGTCCTTTATAGAATTTAGAGAAATCATATCAATCTGACTTAACTATTCAATTATATAAAATAAGTAATAAGAATTAGACATCCTTATTAATATGAAATATACATTATCTCTACGGATGCAATTTTAAGAAAATTAGCAACCCATTTGTTTAACAATATTTATTAGTATAGATATAACCATAGATTTTAGAATCTATTGGTGCAAGATACCTCTTATAAATAAGCTATTAATAAGTTCTATAATATATATATATTAAGTATAGGCAAAACATAATGGTCCCTGATATAACTTTTATCTTTATTATACCTGGAAAAATTTTTCTACCTTGATAGCTTTTGAATATCTCTGACAAATCAACATTGATAGGATTTTTAAAGCTGATTGAGGTAGACTGTAAAAATAATATATGCCATCGTCCTGCTTCAGCTCTGTGAAATTATCACATGTATTACAAGGCTTTTATAGAGGAAAAAAGCTTTATAAATTGACCAGAAATCAAATCAATCACAAATTGACCAGAAACCAAATCAATTGAATTCAGCCTGCAGGGCCTTCCATTAAAGTACCATGGGGTCTCAGCCATGTCTTGGGGAAAGGTCTCATGGCTATATTGGATTCCTTAGTCCATAGGCAACAAAGACCAATAACCAAAAGAGAGGCAAAACTCAAAATCATAAAGGCAAAAATCAATTTCTTGACCTGCTGGTCTCCTACAAACAAAAGGCTGTACTCCCTGGGGTTAGCCCTGAGTGACCATGGTTATTCAGCCCCAGGGGGCCTGCACCTGGATTTCTGACAAGGCAGAAACCTGCGTTTTAGACTGGCTGAAAGATATCACTTCTGTGGCATATATATTTAGAGAAAATAGCAGACATATTATAACCCAAACCGGAGACTTTCTTGTACCAAATCCATAAGTATCAGAGACATTGCATGCCATGAGGCTTAACTCACTTTTACATCTGGATAGACAGAGAAAAAGCCTTATAAATTAATTTAAATTAAGTCTATTGAATTATAATTATTTAAGTAAACTTAAATAAACCTAAATATTTATACATGACCAATCCTTGCTAGGACATTATTAATGCAGGCCTTATTAGCATTATTTGTGCCTTTCCTGGGGCTGTGGACTGTGTCTCAGACCTCCAAGCCCATCTCCTGATGTAAGCACAGCACTCTGAGCACTGGGTCCTGTGACTTTTACTGTTTCGTGGGTCTGTGGTCTGTGTCTCAGACCTCCAGGCCCGATCTTTTACCATAAGCACAGCACCCTGAGCGCTGGGTCCTGACTTGCCTGTTGCGTTACCCATTGGCCAAATGTGGGTCTCACTCACCTAGATTCCGATTGGCACTCGATGAGCAGGGGGCTCCTCTGGGATTTTTTGACGGACAAAAGGAACAAATATAGATACAAGACAAACCAGTCGGGTGAGGAAGAAGAGGGCTTCAAGTCCCTGTTCAGGCGCCAGATGTCAGTCCTGATGTCGGTTACCGCACGGGTCCCTGGCCCCTGCTAAATGAACCTCTGTCTCTCTGGCCAGCAGGAGACCTGGCTCAATCAAGGAAAGGTGAGCGCGGCGGCTGGACAATCACATGCAGCCGGGAGATAAGTCAAAGCAAATCTCAAAACTTCATTTTAGCATCCAACCTTATATACAATCTAGGGATGTGTTGTATTACCTTATCTCTTACACAAAGGGGGCTCAGTAAACAGGAACACAGCTACGGAAACTCAGCCAGCAGGAGTAAAACCTATTAGCACTTATAAACAGGATTTAGGGCTGTCAGCCATCCCCCCTGCCTCCTGGGGGGCACAGGTGTGCTAGGAACAAAGGCATGAGCTACCATGCTCCGGGCTCTCATCTGGATGCATATTAAAACTTAGCTCTCAGATATACAGCCAGGCTGGGTCCCAACAGAAAGGGACCCTGAATGGAATTCACAGACACCTTTTAAAGCATAAACTCACAAAGTGGCGGGGGGGGGGGGGGG
>PVHP010004021.1:0-74156 GCA_004024765.1 Zapus hudsonius | reverse complement strand
AAACTTTTTTTGTAAAAATCCACCATATAGGACTTCTAAGTCTTGTCTCTAAATGTATATAAAAAGCATGGCCATACTGTCTGTCACCCAGAGCAATATCCCAACCCCCAGTGACTCATGATGGCCCTGGGCAGGACCTTCTAGGGTTTTGTTTGTTTTGAGACATGTTTCTATGTAGCCCAGGTTGACTTCCACCTCCAAAGTACTAGGTGTACAGACAGGTGCTATCACACCTGGCTTTGGGCATGACATTCTTATCTCCCAATGGCAGAAGGTGGGAGGGATGACTTTGGGAAAGAGAGAGGGAGAAAATGAATAATCAAAGTGAGAAAAACCCTTTTGGATAAAGTTATGAAAATAATAAGGCTAACTTTTTCATGTGTGCAGCTCAGAAACTCTTGGAACAAATTCCAAAGGGACTTTCAGAAATGTTTGAACAAACGACACCTTGGAATAAATTATTAATGGTTTATTTCCCAAGGTGACTGCCATGAAGAACAAACCTCCTCATTTATAAAGAAAACTTCTGGCATTTGTTTTAAAATGAGTTTTTAAAAAATATTTTATTCATTTTCAAGCAGAGAGATACAAAGAGAAAAAGAGAGAGAGAGAGAGCACCAGGGCCACCACCTTGTGGGTCTGGCTTGTGTGGGTTCTGGGGAATTGAATCTAGGGCCTTAGGCACTGGAGGCAAGTGCCTTAACCGATGAACCATCTCTCCAGCCCTAAAATGAGGTTTTGACCTTGGTAAGTTTATATAGCACAAAAGCCAGGTTCTCTCTTCCATGTTTGCTGATGAGCAAATAGTAGGCGATTCAAAATCCTCACTGAGTCAGGTGTGGTGGTACATGCTTGTGATTTTAGCGCTTAGGATCTCAAGGCAGGAGGATTGTGAGTTCAAGGCCAGCCTAGGCTCCATAGGGAGTTTGAAGCCAGCTTCAGCTATAAAATGAGATCTCAAAAAATCAAAAAGAAAAGAAAAAGTGCTTTGTTGAACAGATGAGTAGAAAATGGAAGGATACTGAATGGATGGAAATGTATTATCTTTGTCTAGTTCATGGTCCTTGAAAACCACAATTCAACACATTATTGCCAGTTGTTAAGAAGAGTTGAAATAGTAGAGATAGATAATGAAGTTGGAGAGTAAGGATGGTCAACATGAAACATGAAGATTTCCCCTCCTTCATGAACTTGGAGACAACTGTGTTTAAATTGTGTGGGGGTGTCTTTTGTGTTTTTTTAGTGGGTTTTTTTGTTTGTTTGTTTTTTACCTACAGGCTGGCAAACTGGGCAACATCCTTTTTTATTTTTAAAATATTTTTTTTATTCATTTATTTATTTGAGACAGTGAGAGAGAGCATGGGCACACCAGGGCCTCTTGCCCACTGCAAACACATGCACCACTCTGCGTATCTGACTTTATGTGTGTCTATTCAGCAAGCATCTCCCCAGTCCAACATGCTTTTTGGAAAGTTCTGTGTTGTCAGATGTGTTTATATCCTCTCCCCTAAGGATCCTCCCATGTGGCTTACAGATTCAGCCAACCTGAGTCTCCAACCTGCAACATGGCCCCATGGAGAAAGTCCCTCAGCAAATTTACCTTGAAGGAAGAAATTTGGGGTGTGGCTAGCAAAGAGTGTCATACCCCCTAGAACCAAAGTAGAAAATCTGAGCTGAGACCAGAGCAGCAGCTTTACTGTGGTTGCCTGTCTTAGCAGTGGGAACTGAAGAGTTAAGAAGTGATTTAGTCTGAAGATATTATGATATAATATATATAAATATATATAATATGAATATATATAAATAGATATATAAATGGATATTGGTATAACTACCTTGACTTTAAGAAGTTATAAAGAAGAATTATTTAAAGTTAGGGAAGCATATCATAACTGTCTTCCCACCAGAAGGGCACCTCTGGAATCATTGGAACCAGCCCCTCCCCCATGGAGTGCCCTCAGAGGGAAAGGCAGTTATGTGACAGTTGGGAAGTAGAAGGCCCAGACTGCAGTTACTAGCTCAACACAAAGAACTTTCTGGTAACTATCGGCTGAAAATGAACTGGGCCGCCTATGGAGGGCCTGAGTTCTTCGTCCCAGGAGGCCTGCAGATGGATGGGAGCTACCCACTGGATGGAAACTTCACCGAATGGTAACAGCAGGGAGTGGGGGAGTTTACATGTAGTCATCTCCCCCCACCCCACATTTTCACCTTTCCCAAGACTCCTAATGCTGCCTGGTCGCCATCACCCTAGCCCATGGGTAGAGAAGAGTAGTTGATTGTGTTGTTCAGGATTTCTCAAAATGAGGTCCCTGAATGGCCTTAATATTGCGTGGGGCTGTGAAAGTCTACTGAAGACCCACGAAATTAGAATCTTGGGGTGGGACAGGAGGCTGTCATATGTTCTGCGGGTGCCATTCTTATCGCTAGTAAATCACTGGCTTATTGGTGAAAAGCACTTTAGAGGTTCAAATCCTGCCTCTCTTACTCACGGGACAATCATGGATGTAAATTTTAAATACTCGCAATCTTAATTTCCTTCTCTGTAACATAGGGGATTACATTATATTATATTATAACTAGTCTCTTGGGGATTTTGTGAGATATTTAATAAAAGAACGTGTGTCAAGTCCTCGTCCCTGGGGATTTTAAGCTAATATGAGCTCCACTTTAGGTTTCTGCTGATTCTTGGGGTGCCAGTCTGAAATGCTCTAAGTAAGTGGGAAAATGGGCCTGGGAATATGTATATTGATTAAGCTCCATCAGTAATCCTGATTGCTCATCAAGGTTTATAATACCACCATACTAAGGATGGCTTTGGAGGCCAGCAGACCTGTGGTCAAGAACCTGCTCTAGAGAGCTCTGTAATCTTGAGTTGCCTTGCCTCCATTTCCTGGTCTTCAGAGAGCTTTGCAATAATCCTCGTGTCATAGGGTTACTTTACAAAAGAGTGCACAGAAAGTACTTTACAAAGTGCTCAGCGCATAGTGAGTGCTTACTGGGTGGTAACTAAATATAAATAAACACAAATAAAATGCGAGTTCTGTTGCTCCTTAGTCTTAATTAAATACAGTTCTGTGATTAAGGCCATTGGGAGTTAACAGAAATTTCTGGGTTTTTTGGCATCCAGTGTCAATGGAAGCACTGAATGTTTCTGTTTAAAAATCTAGTTCTCTGAGACTAGCATTTGCTGATGAAGAAAATCCTAACCCAGGTGAATTTCTGTTAGTGGTACAATTAGCAGTCATGAACACAACCTGCTGCTTGGTTCTCCACAGAAGGGGGCACTTAGCACTGTGCCCATAGGATGACAGTTAGTAGACATAAGAGATCGGGTACAAATGGAAAATTTTTCTTCCCCTCTCTGCTTTTAAAAGTATTGACTTAACATTTTCTGGAGGAGGCAATTTTAGTTATTTTTACCTGCCTGATTGATGGCTGGCAACATAGAACATGGGTTTAATTGGAGATTTCAGAGATGTCAAGCCTTACAGAAACATAGTTAACTCTTTTAGCCCCAGGTAGGTTGTGTCCAGCCCTTCTTGACCTTGGACAACACCCTCCAACCCAGAAAGCCTTTCCTAACAATGGTCCATGCAGACCCCCTCTCTGTCTGTTTTTGTGTCACCCAGGTACCATTACTATGGCATAGCCGTGAAGGAAAGTTCCCAATATTATGATGTGATGTATTCCAAGAAAGGAGCGTCCTGGGTGAGCGAGACGGGCAAGAAGGAAGCCAGCAAGCAGACAGTGGCATATTCGCCCCGGTCCAAACTTGGAACCTTGCTGCCAGAGTTTCCAAATGTCAAAGACCTAAATTTGCCAGCCAGTCTGCCTGAGGAGAAGGTAACCAAACCTGAAGTGATTGCTGGGAGTGGGTGGCACCCTTCTTTCTCTTTCTTTCTCCCTAATGTCACCCTCCCCCCAAACACAGATTTTTTGCAAAGCAGTGACTGACTTAAAAATATAGAGGCACAGTAAGTTTAGGCCCTCAGCACCCACATAAATACCAGGTGGGCATGGTGGCCTCTCTGTATTCCCACTGCTCAGGAGGTGGAGATGGGATCAGGGCAAGCTGACTATTTAGACTAGCTTCAGGGAGCTCGGGCTTCAAGTGAGAGACCTTGCCTCAACAAATCAGGATGACAATCATCGAGGAAGACACTCAATGTCAATGTCTGGCCTCTACATGAACACTCATGCCAACATGCCTACAAGACATGCATGTACACACCACACACATCCTCTCATGCAAAAACAGAGATGTGGGCTGGAAATATAGTTGAGTGGTCATGGCCTAGCATGTATGGAGGCTGAGGTTCAATTCCCAGCACCACTCAACATACCCGACAAACCCCTAAAATACAGAGATGTAGTTCCTAATACTTTATCAGTATTAGTTTATTAGTCATAACAAATGTTCCACATTGGTGTAAGATGTTAACAATCAGGGCACCATATGGCAAAGCAACTCCCTGTATTATCTTTACAACTCTCCTATAAATCCAAAATTATCCTAAAATTTCAAAGATTACCATGTCATATATTGTCTAGGTGTCTATCACTGTCATATCTAATTATTTCTATACATCAATTGTCTATTGAACTTCCTCAGAGCTGTCCTATGATGTAACACTGCCTCACTTCTCAAGGGAGAGAGAACCCCCCTCTTCTCCGGATTGCCTTTACACGGATAGTTTACTCAGCCATGTGCTGCCAGGAAATGGAAGAAATCATAGTTTCACAGACAAGAGAGAGCTAAATAGCTTTGATCACAGGGTACTTGGAGTAAGTGATGAGAAAAACCTGAGGGCGTACCCTCTGGGCATCACACCTCTAACAGTGCCCAGCATCTGTTAAGCCTGCACACCACACTAGCAGCCAGACACAGTGCAGAGCGACACACGAGTCCTGCTCACAGGAAGCTCATCCCTGAGGGGGAGACATGCTTGTTGAAGCACATGTAGGGAAGCAATGTTAAGATGATATCTGTGCTCTGAAATGAAGAAGATGAACTTGTATCTGCCAAGAATGCTTAAAATCTAAGATAACTAGATAAACCTTATTTTTTCTTAAATTTGCTATTTTCATCAACAATCTTCCTATACCCTGCCCTAGCTTTTAAAACTCCCAGATAAATGGAAAGGGGGAAAATCTCTCTCTCTCTCTCTCTCTCTCTTTCTCGATCTCTCCCCCCTCTCTCTCATTATGCAGATTTCAGATAATTCCCTAATATCTATGGCAGAAGGATTTATTAAAAATGCATACTGAGTTTGGTTTTTCCAGTATCTTAACCAGAAGAGTTCAGTTCCACAGGTCTGACTGCACTCTGTGTACCTGGCACTGTGCTGGGAATCTGGCACATGAACGGGAACAACATGCCGTCCTGATTTTCCTGGAGCCCATAGTCTTGGGATGGAGAACAAGGGCAGAGAGAAATCAGTGTTTTTATACCACAGGGTGAGGCCCTGACAGCAAAACACACTTGGGTCAGAGCATACCACCGAAGGGTGATGAGCCCTCTGTGGGTCTTGCAGAACGAACAGGTGTTAGGTGAAATCTATCTCTCCCGCAGGGAATGAATGACGTCAACATTGATGTTCCCAGGGCAGGCACACTGTGTATTAATGTCTGCCTTTGTTGTTGACCCCCACCCACCTCCACAGGTTTCTACCTTCATCATGATGTACAGAACACACTGCCAGAGAATCCTGGACACTGTGATAAGAGCTAACTTTGATGAGGTAGGTCAACACTGAGCTGTGAATATTCCCTATTAAAATCTGACACTTCACTCACTCCTGCTTCAGGAGCTCCTCCTACCAGGTGCCAGGTCTCATGTCTGGAAGCTTTGACACTCACCAGCCCACTTAATCTTCCCATAAGCTCTAGGAAGCAGGTACTGTTAGGATCCCCATTTTACAAAGCTCCTGTGTGTACAGCAGGTGGCATGGGCTTTTCCTTGATTCAGCTTGCGAACTGCCCCCTTGTTCATATCAGTGCACCTAGAAATATGGATTCAGAGAAGGTAAAGATTGTTTTGGACTTGACCTTTCTCCAAGATCACCCACACTCTTGCATATGGAACCTTTACCTCCACCTTTAAGGTCTCATCCCTATTTTCATCAAATCCTTTCTGTGGGGCCATCTTTAAACTCAAACAATGTAAGAAGCTCATGTCATTTTTCACTTTAAATTATTACAGTTAAAGAAAGAATAGAGAGGAGGAAATGAGAAAAGACCAAGGTACTCGTTATATAACCAGAGTGACAATAAAATCCTCTTGCCTAAAATGCCATCCAGAAAAGCCTTCCAGAGGGAAACCAAGAAACCACACATTTCACCCTACACACTAGAGGCCTTGCTATTGAAAGATAATGACTTTCAAGCAAAAACAGAAGCTACAATAGCTGAAGCACCCTGGGATTGGACATGGACAGTCAATTAGAGGGAAGATAATGTGGGCTCTAAAAGAGCTACAAAGCCCAGCCATTATTGGTGGAAGCCATCCCAGAGATTCCTTTTGTGTGTATATTGGGGAGAGGAAGGTTGCTGTGGGGGGAGGAAGGTGTGGAGACAACTTAAGACCCAGAAGGCTTTTCTGCTTTCCCACTGCTGTGTGTCATGCGTGGCAGCAGATGTTTATTTCATCCTTTCCCTGTCACCCAGCTCACAGACACAGCTCCACAAGAGAAGGCTGTGTGCAGGTAGATTTTATCTACTAGTTTCCCCAACTGTCCTTTAAAATGTCCCTCAACTTATTTGAGCGACCATTATTTAGAGATTTTTTTAATTCTTGATATTTATTTATTTGAGGGACAGAGACAAAGGGGCAGACAGAGAGAGTGGGCGCACCAGGGCCTCTTACCCCACTGCAAACTCCAGATGCATGCACCACTTTGTGTATCTGGTTTTAGGTGATTACTGGGGAATCAAACCCAGGTTGTAGGCTTTACAAGTAAGCGCCTTTAACCCCTGCAAGATTTCTTATTTTTAAAGGAAGAAAAATCACTACTGTGGTTTGGCAATGTTTTACATTCCAAAGATCACTAAGATTGAGGCAAGTAATAAAAAAAAGCAGACAACACTGGCTGCTACAACAAATAAGCCCCTACATCTTAACTCACTGAAAGTTTATTCCTCATTCATATCACAATCTAATACAGATGTTCTTGGTTGAGAGCCTGGTGGCTGGAGGTTGCTTGGGACCTCAAGGTCCTTCCATAGTGACCCCTAAGCCTCACCATTGATCAGCTAATAGGAGAAAAAAAGGCAACAAAGAAGGCATATCCTATTCTTAACCTTGCCAGTTCAGAAATAAATCACTACTGGTCCTGCCTGAATGCAGAAGGGTTGGGAAATGCAGCCCTCTGTGATATGAAGTCCCATGGCTCCAGCCCTTCCTTATATTCAGGTCTATTCAGGTGAAAACTCCCATCAACTCAGCTCACTTCCATTCTCTTAAATCCAACACTTACCGATTACTTAATGTTCTTCACATGTTTACTTGTCTTAGTGAGGGGAAAGGCAGAAAGTAGGATGCAGAATACATGGTGAGAGGTTTGGGAACTTTGTGAAGGATGAAGTGCTCCTATGGGAAGCACACCACACTCAAGACCTGGCTCTAAATTCCAAGTCTTGCTTTCTCATCCAAGAAAATAAAATATATCCCCATCCATTTAATTCACAGAATTAGTAGAAGATAAGACAGTGCCTGACAAAAGATTTTTATAAGGGCTGGAGAAATAGCTCAGAGGTTAAGGCACTTGCCTCCAGAGCCTAAGGACCTGGGTTCAAATCCCCAGTACCCACATAAACCAGATGCACTAAATGGCACATGCATCTGAAGTTCGTTTGCAGTGGCTGGAGACCCTGGCACCCATAATCTATCTCTCTCTGTTTCTCTCTGTCTCTCTCCTCACAAAAGAAAAGATTTTTTTATAGGTTGCACGTGGTCATGGAAATGCACACGTTTATTAGATATTTCATCCAGGGAACTAATAGACTTTGCCCAAGCCACACAATTGAGTACAACCAAAGTTGTCATTAGATCCTTTGTCACCTGACACACCTAGTCTGATGTTCTTTCCACTGTCATGCATATTTGGTGGCAGTCCTTAAGACAGCTTAAGCAAGACATGGTTCATTCTACCAACCAAGAGTGAAAGAAGACATTTGACCTCAGGTGAGCATGATTTTCTCATATGGCTGAGAAAGTCATTGGTAAATGGACCATGGCTGCATCTAATACACCTTGGCTTGATTGTTTAAGTGCTTGATATTGGTTGAGGGTACAATCTATGCAGCATCACAATCCAAATCTATCTGCTTGTTCATTGTTTATCTCAGCCACCATAACATAAGCCCTGTCAGACAGGACCCTTGAACTGTCTTCTTCACTGCTTATGCTTGATAGATGCTCAGTAAATATTTGTTGGGTGCTTTGTGTGGGTGGGTGGGTGGATGGTTGCACAGATGTGAAAGAGCCACTGATTTACAACATTGTCACACATGAGCCACAAATTCATGAGGATTACTCATAAAGTCCTCTCTAGACAACATGACAGAGTGAACTGTGAAACTCACAGTCCTTTGTTTGAGTCCCACATCACCCCTTACTAAACTGTGACTTTGGCCAAAGCATTCCTTTCTCTGAGCCTCAATTTCTGTTGCAGAGATAATAATTATATCTACCTCACAGTAAAATTGAGCTCTATATGAAATTTTACACACACACACACACACATAGTACAACATAATACATGAAGGGCATCTTGGTAGTTATTATTTTAATGAGACCTTAATTACCTCAACTGCAAGTTGCCAAAACATTAGTAATAAACTAAACATGGACATGGAAAGAGATGAAATGTAGCTTCGGGGATGGGGAGATGGCTAAGCAGTTTAAGGCACTTATGCCTGCCACCCATGAAAAGCCAGACACAAAATCAAAAAGTGATGCATGTGTCTGGTTGTTCATTTGCACAGACAAAAAAGACACCGGCATGCTCTGCCTGTGTGTGAACACACACACACACACTTTAATTTTTTTAAAATCTAGCTTAAGTGTTCTTGATAAAATCTGATACTTTCTTGGGCCAAGGGAAGAAGAGGCAAGAGTTCAGGGAGCATAAACAGGTCACCCAAGAACACTGAACACTGTCCAAGAATGGCATTTGCCTCTGATCCTTTCTCCAGGGAGAAGAGAACATGCCAGCATTCTTCCTTCTGTCTAACACTAAGTACCCATTTACTACGTGCCTACACAATGCCAGGCATCTTACAGAAGTTACCTTACTTCATCCTGGTAATAATTATGAGTCATTACCTCCATTTTGAATGAACCGCTCATGCGCACATATTTGGTCCAGAGCATCAGGTTTAATTGACTTGATTTTACATGGCCAGAGCTCTTGATTTCCTGCACCAAGTCTGTTTTCCACAAGCCTCCCTTCCTATGCAGCCCATAGGACAGTGTGTCAGCTGTCCCTCCCAAACAGACATGTCTGTCCATTTCACAGCTAACCTTCAAGTCTCAGCACATTAACTTCATCCCATTCTCCCTCTGTCCCTTTCATGTAACACAGAGAAATTAGCTCTGGAGAAAGCACTTCATACACCGGCTGCCAGGAGCACGGGGACCGATGCAGGCTCTGTGCTGCTTGAGAGACTTGTAACAGACAGATGCCTGCTCAAAACACCCATTCTCCACAGATTTGTTTTACCCTACACAGCAGCTGATCTTTTCCAGACTCTTTGCTAGAAACTGGCAGCTTATATAAAGCGGGGGAAGGGCTGCATGTGAGCAGAGCCAAGGAAACAGATGAATTCAAAATCTTCAGCTTGTAGAATCCAAGTGGGCAGAGCTTTTTACCCAGCAGGAAGAGCAGGCTGGAGAAATGGCTCAGTGGTTAAAGCACTTGCCTGCAAAGCCTAAGGACACAGGGTTCAATTCCCCAGTACCCACGGAAATCCAGATGCACAAGGTGGCACATGCATCTGGAGTTCGTTTGCAGTGGCTGGAGGCCCTGGTGCGCCCATTCTCTCTGCCTCTTTCTCTCTCTCATAAAAAAACAAATAAGTAAAATATTTTTAAAAGGATGTGACTTGAGGACAGTGCCCAAGAATGAGCTCAGATCATGAGATCGGATCCATGGGGGGGGGGGCCTGAAGGATGTTCAAACCATCAGGCAGAGTTAGAAAGTTGTTGAGTGACAGGTAGCAATCTAGGGAGAGACCTGGGCCTTAGGAATGAGGAAAAAAGACAGCTATCACGTGACAAGCAAATTGAACACGAGGCCGATGGTGGAAAGACCCATGGCTCTGCCTCCTCCTTCTGGCTTTGGGTGGTGAACTCCACATGTGAGAACCCTTTGAGGCACCTGCCACAGAGAGGCACTCAGTAAAGAAAGCAGTGATAACACCAGCTCCACAGTACAAGGCTGCTGGGACCAAATCATATCTCCCATATTTGATCAGCACCAATTTGGGGGATTGGGATTTGAAATGCCCACCTTGGGGAGTGGGAAGAAGGACTAGTCCAGGATACTAGTCAGGCCCCTTTGAATTCATAAAAATCCAGCCATGTGCTCCCCAGTCCACAGTGGACATCTGCTCAGTGTCAGCTGAAGACTAGATATGTGAGGATGTTGTTATATCCACGAGGTTACCATTTTCTGCTCCCCTTGTCTCACCCCTCCACCCCTCCTTTGTCCTCTGCTCCAGGGCACACACTAGGAGATGTAGGTGAGGGTGGGCACTCTGACATTTGTTGATCAACGAGGAGCCCCAAGTTCCTGCTCTCATCACTAATAATGACTCCACTTTGAGTGCCCAGTAACGAGTACTGCTCTGAGGCTAGTGGTCTGGGGGATCAAAAGAAAAAAGCCAATCAAACATGCTTCATGTGCCCACAAAAGTTACTGCTCCCCAGCATCACCAGCTAGCAGTCCACAATGACACCAACTGGCCAGGGCTCTTTGTGGGAAATGGAAGGTTGAAGATAAGAACCCTTCCTTACACATCATCTAGTTTTTCTTTTTCTTTCTTTCTTTTTAACCTGCAATTGACCCCTCCTCATCTCCCAGAATACCCAAGAGCCATCAGGGGGCTCAAAAAGCAATGAATGTTGGTACTCTGACCTTTTCAAAATGATGTCCTGTCCTCCCTTCCTTAACCAGGTTTCAGGCTTCAGTGGGAACTGAAGAAGCCCGTGGCTAATGTGTTCCTCCTCTTCCTGGCAGAGGGGATTCTGGCTGCCAGACCAGGGTGCTCATGGAGGCAGGGAGTAACTTCCCTGGGGCCCAGTCCAAAGGCTTGGTTATGATGGCTCTGTCTAAACTCCTCGTTCTCTCTGTGGGCCAACACAGGTTCAGAGCTTCCTTCTGCACTTTTGGCAAGGAATGCCACCCCACATGCTTCCCGTGCTGGGCTCTTCTACGGTGGTGAACATCGTGGGTGTGTGCGACTCCATCCTCTACAAGGCCATCTCCGGGGTGCTGATGCCCACCGTGCTGCAAGCATTACCTGACAGGTGGGTATGCTTCTCCTCCTGTAAAGAGCATTAACCATGGACTTGGAGTAACTAAAGGTTTGGGGGGAGGGCGAGAGGGAAATGGCTTAGTGGATAAGAGTGCTGACCAAGCAAGCATGAGGTTCTTAGAGGGCCTGACACCATCTGAGTTTGATCCTCTGCATCCTTGTAAAGAGCTGGGCATGGCCACCCACACTGGTAACCCCAGTCTTGTGAGAGGTGAGACAGAATCGCTGGAACTCGCTGGTCAGCCACTCTGACCACAGTGGGAGACTCCATGTCAAAGAAAGGATGTGGAGCAGTGATAGAGGACACCTGACATTCTCTGGCCTCCACGTGTGTGTGCTTGGGGCATGCACATCTGTATACACCACACACACAACTAACGATTGTGAGGTTATGTTTTGTTTTTTGAGGTAGGGTCTCACTCTAGCCCAGGTTGACCTATGTAGTCTTGGGGTAACCTTGAACTCACAGTGACTCTTACCTCTGCCTCCCGAGTGCTGGGATTAAAGGTGTGTGTCACCACATTCAGCAAAGTTGTGCCTTTGAATACAGAGAAAATGTTCCCATTTTTAACCCTTTGTGTGGTTCAAATCCCCAAAAGTAGAAATGGTATATAGTGAAAAGCCATTCCACTTCTCCCACCCTTCATTCCCCAGACAACCTGACCCTCCCCACATGTCACCAATGTATAGAACACCTTTTGTTACTGACACAGTATCACTACATACACAGTTCTCTGCTTTGCTTTCAAACAAAGCCACTTCACCTCGCAGAGTATGCTGGACAGCTTCCATGCCTTCTCCCCACACTGCACAGCGCCCTCTGTCCGGGGTGCTGACTGCTTGGACATCCTCTCAGTGGGAGAGGGAGGAGAGTGAAGGCAAGAGGCTGATCCTCTCACTCCCTCTCTGAGAGGTCAGTTCTGGTTAGCCATGTCCTTCTACAGGACTCTCTGCTCCTTCCCAGGCAGCCTCTCTCCTTCCAAGGTGTCCTTTGGGATAGGCTTCCACCATGTTGAATTTAACTGATTCTCTTGACATTTCAAGTCTTACCCAGCTACATGCATGCTGTGAGGATGTCCATTTCCTGTAGCTGCTATAATAAATCGCCCCAAAATGGGTGGCTTGAGATAAATGTCCTTCTGTCTTTTGAACTTTTCTTTGTCTGTCCATACTTTATGACTTGTCCCTTGTAAATAAACCAGGAGTGCAAAGCCAAGGTGTTGGCAGGATGGTTTCTTGACGGAGGCTCTTAGGGTGGAGTCTGTCTCAAGCCCCTGGGCTGCTTCCTGGGTGCTGCCAGCAGTGCCTGATGGTCCTCAGCTCCTGGTTACATCACTCTAGTCTCTGAACCCCTCTTCACATCACCGCCTGCTTTGCTTGTCCTTCTGGGCCATTCTGTCTCATTGGGATCCCTCTCTCGGATCTAGGGCCCTCTTGGGTAATCCAGATTGATCTCAATTAGAAAGCCTTAATCACAAAGGCCTTTTGCCTAAATAAGGTCACTTTTACTGGTTCTTGATGAATATATGTTTTGAAGGGACTCTTGGCTATCTACTACATTGAAATATATATCTCCTAAGTGCTGAGTTCAAAGGATATACTGTTTAGTGAAATTTTAATGTTCATCTCCCTTATAATAAACTAAATTGAATATTTCTTCATGTAGATGAGCTATTTATATTTTTTCTAATCCATTGACTTGTTCTACTGTGTGACTGATAGTTTTTGCACTGGTGTTAAGGGTTCTATAGTCATTACAGGTATTAGCGATTTACATATGATAATACATTTGTCACATGAAAAATATAGTTATGTTATTGAATATGTCCATTTTAATGACATCTGGACTTTCCCATAGTTTAAAAAGTCTTTCCTTCTCTGTTTATGAATAATTTTCACATGGTTTATTGGTATCCCTTGATGGCATCATGGTTTTTTATATCTTTATTATGAATAAGTATATACATTGTATGAGCAAATCTTGTGACTGTGTCCCCGTTTCCCTCCTCTCTGTCCCCTACTCACTGGGGTCCTTCCTTGGTGCACATACTGGATCTGTCCATAGGATAGGGGGTATGAACTGCACCAGAGGTAGCCAGTTTTTCTTTCTTTTTCTTCCCCCTTATGTATTGTTGTTGAGAGGGCAATGTCTCTGGATATTCTCCCCCACCATGGCTCTTACATTCTTTCCACCCCCTCTTCTGCTCAGTTCCCCAAGTCATAGTGGATGAGTTTTAAGTCTGCTTTATTGTTGAGATCTAAGTATCTCTGGATATTTGCCCTGGGTTGTGTTGGGCATCATTGGTGTCTGTCTCCATTGACCTTTCATGGGTTATCAGACGCTGTGGTGATTGGTCTCCTGTTTGTCTCCTCACTTTCTCATAGGTTTCATTTGGGTCTTGTGTGAAGGCTAGGTGTGGTTTGTCTCCTGCCAGGATGTCAGGATGGCATCTTCTTTTACTTGTGATTTTCAGCTCAATCTTATCCAAGTATAAGATATGAAGTCCAGCTTTACTTTTTTTTTCCAGAAATTCTCCTGTTCCAGAAATGTATATTAATTATTCTGTTTTTCTTCACATCTTTAAGATGCTTCCTTTGTCACATAGTAAAATGACATATACTTGGAACTATTCCTCAGCTTCCTCTCCTATATCATTGATCCTTCCATTTACCCATAGTCTGGGGTCATCTGTTTTGAGCTTTGTAATTTAAATGTATTCTGAATCTTACAGGTTTAGCTCCTCACATTAATTTCTCTTTTTAGAACTTTTCTATTATTGTCACTTACCTTTTCCATATAAAATTTAAATTACTTTTTTTGAGAAGGGGGCAGAGTGCATGGAAGTTTCAGGGCCTCTTGCAAATGAACTCCAGACTCATTAGGTACTTAGTATGTTTGGCTTTGAGTGAGTACTGGGGAATCAAACCCAGGCTGGAAGACTTTGCAAGTGCCTTTAACCACTGGACCATCTCCTCAGCTCATATAAAAATTTAAACATCAGGTTGCTTATTTGAATATACATCTATGTGTATAAAAATAGATGCATAATCATATGTGTGTATATAATACATTGTATATGGTTGTGCTACATTGATAGACAGTTGTGGGAAAATTATACCTTTGAAATATTGAAAATTCCCAACAGATAGAATTTGCTTTCCCATTTATTCTGATTTTTTTGTGTGATCCTTAGGAATGTTGTAAATACTTCTTCATATAAATATTATAGATTTATGATTGTATTTATTCTTATATATTTTATCTTTTGATGCTACTATAGTCATAGTCTTTCCCTCCATATTGCTTGACTGGTTTTTATATGTGAAAACTATTCATATCTATCTGCACATTTAACCTATGCATATTAAATTTAATTATGTTACTGTTGCATTCATCTTTAAAGTTCTCTAACTTTCTGGGTTTAAAATATTCGCTATGATTAGATGATATTTTAAACCTAGAACCAACTGATACCAGGCTGATAGCTGAGATTCTGGCAAGAGAGGAGCCACCACAGTCATACCGTGGAGGATCCATATGGAACCCCACAGAGAATGTCAGGATGAACAAGGGACCCACAGTCACAGCCATTAAATCAACACAGGATAAGCCAGTGATTTTTGAAACCAATGATTTTTGACACAAAGACCCCTAAGCTCACAACCTTAAAGCAGCCTTAATACTCATCCACCACGACTCAGGGAACTATGTGGAAGAGGGGGCGGAAAGATTGTGAGAGCCATGGTGGGGGAGATTATCCAGAGGCATGGCCAGGAGAACCTGGCTGAATAGTAGGCTATCCATGGTCCCCTGTCACAAGGACTGATCCAGACAACCCATGGAGGAGGTTATCCAGCGGATTGGGGAGGGAGGGCAGCAGGGAATTGGAGATAACAACTCATTGTTTGCCCAGTGAATGTTGTAACTCATTATGGACAATAAAAAAAAAAAGAAAGCTAACATAAGTAAAATAAAGGTGACTAAGCTACAAAAAATAAAAATAAAGTAAAATATTCTCTATGAATGAAGATAATTTTAAACTCATCTTTCTAATTTTTGTACCTCTCAGTTATTTTTCTTGTCTAATTATGTTGGCTTATACTTCAAGAACATGTCCAGTTTATACAGTATGCTGGGGATGGGACCCTGGACATCTTTATATTTTCCTTGGTCTTCATGTGAAAGTATGTAGTGTTGAGTATAAGAGGCTGTAGTTTTTGTAAATGTCCTTTGTCAGGTTGTGGAAGTTCCCTTCTATTCCTAGTTTGCTGAAGTTTGTTAGGCATTTTAGTTTGCTTCAAGATCAAAGTATCACTTTTTCTCTTTCGTCTGCTAATATGTTGGATTTCATATTATTTTTCAAATATTGTACAGACATCATCATTTGGGTAAACTTACTTCCTCATGATATAAAAACGAATTGCTAATATTTTGTTGAGGGTTTTGTATCTAGGTATATGAAAACTAGTGATCTTTGGGTTTCTTTTCATGTGATATCTTTGTCTGACTTTGTGTCAGGATAATCATGGTCTCATAACATGACCTGGGAGTTGTTCATTCTTCTTTCATTTTGAAAGTTAATACAAAATTTCATCTAAGAGTTTGCATTTATGACCCTGAATATTTTTATGTCACCTTAATCTCTGTAGGATGTGTAATAATGACTCTTTTGTTATTTCTGATATAGGTAATTGATGTCTTTTATTTTTTGATTATTGTGTCTAGAGATTTACCAAGGTCATATGTTGATCATCTCAAAAAGAAAGCACTCTTCCTTTCTCTGCTTTCTTGTCATTTTTCCACTTTTAGCTTTACTGATTTTTTATTGATATGGGGCTGACTTTCTATTTTAGTGTCTATATATGAAAACTCATGTCATTGACCATAACCCAGGACCATAACACTTAGAAGATTGAGGCAGGCAGACTGCCATGGGTTCAAGGCCAGCTAGGGCTGCACAGTAAGGTCCAGAGCATTGGGGCTACAAAGTGAGCATCACAAACAAACAGGACAGAACAAATCTATTTACTTTCTTATAAAATCATTTCATGCTTTAAAATTTCTTTTGACAGATTGTGCTTTCACTTAAATTCAGTTTCAAATATTTCTATTTCCCCATAGGACTTCCTATAATCTGTGGGTTATTTGAAAAGTGAAATGTTGAATTTCCAGGCATTTGGGGATTACCACTATATTATTATTAATAATTTGTACTTTAATTTCCCCATGGTCAGAATGCATGTATTATATTCTTTTAAATTTATGTAAACTTGTATGAGAGCCCATTTATGGTCACTGGTGAATGTTCCATGTATACTGAAAAGGCTTCAGCTCTGCTCTCAGATATAGTGAAGTGTTGTGTAAATGTCAGCTAGGGAAGGTTAATTGTTGTTTAGGTTTTCTTCATCCTTAGTGACTGTCACTTTGTTCTATTGACTCTATCTCCATCTTTAAGTGTGGGTTTACCTGCTTCTATCTAGCTTTGTTTCATTTACTTTGGAGATGTGTAGTTAATACATAAAAGCAGATGCACATATCACATTTTGTGTCCAGCTTTACATGGGTTCTGGGAATTGAACCTGGGCCAGCAGGCTTTGCAAACGAGTATCTTTAACCAATGAGCCATTTCCCCAGGCCCTATCTTAAATATCCTGTTTTACCTATAAGAATCTTGCTGGATGTGGTGGTGCATGCCTTGAATCCCAGCACTCAGCAGGCAGAGGTAGGAGGATTACCATGAGTTTGAGGCCACCCTGAGACTACCTAGTGAATTTCGGGTTAGCCTGGGCTATAGAAAGACCCTACCTCGAAAAAAAAAAACAAAAAGAATCGTATGGCATTATATAGCCGCAACTTGTCATCTCTTCTTTTGTGCTTTTATCATTCTTGTCTCCATATGTGCTATAAGCCTATAAGATATTAACTATTTTTAAGTATCTTTTAGAGTAATTGAAGCTAATTTTTTTATATCTACCTGTATTTTAATGGTTGCTTTTTATTTCTTTGGGAAAACTATGGTTTGTTTGTCTATGTAATATCACATTGTTCTCCCTGTAAAATTTTCTTTCACATTTCTTGTACTGCAGGTCTGGTGGAAATGAGTTCTCTTCACTTTTGTTTGTATAAAAAATGTTTCTCTTCCACATTTGAAAGCTACTTTCATTAATGTTCAGTTCTGGGTTGATAGCTTTTGAATTTTATTTTGTGCTCAGCAGTTTAAATTAGTTTGTTTATTTATTTGTAAGGAGACAGAAAGAGACAGGGCCTGTTGCAATGTAAACAAACTCCAGCTGCATGCACCACTGTGTGCATCTGGCATTATGTGGGTATCAGGGAATTGAACCTGGGCCACAAGGCTTTGTAATCTAGTGCCTTTAGCTGCTGATCCATATCTTCAGCCCTGTGCTCAGCTTAAAGATTTCATACTATTGTCTTAGGTTTGCATGTTTGTTCTTTGTGTATTTTTGCTCTGGTTCCTGAAATGTGCTTTGCTTTGACTTGGTCACCCCCAGGATTTTCTCTGTTGCTTTTTTTTTCTAATCTGCTTGGCAATGATTCTGTTTTGTTCTGTTCTGAACCCTGCTTAGAGTTTTCCCAGCTTCTTGGATCTGTACTTTAATGCATTTCATTACTTCAGGGAAACTCACACATATTATCTTCTCTATTTCCTTAGTTTTCTCCTTCTGATATTCCAGTAACAAGCATGTTGGCCTATTTGACACTGTCCCACAACCCTTAAAGGTTCTTTGTCTTTTTTTCACTCATTTTTGAATTATATTGACTGATATCTATTGGCCTGTCTTCACGTTCACTGATTCTTTCCTTGGCTGTCAGTGATACTAATGAGTAGGCAGTTTTCATGCTTGTCACTGTATTTTGTTTTTTATTTTCTTATCTAACAAATGATTTGAACCTTTTTTGTGCTGCCAAAATTTCTCATAAGTTCATGCTTACCATTTATTTTTCCCACTAAAGCTCTGTTAATATTAGTTATATTCATTGTAGTTGTTCTAGACTTCTTGTCTGATAATCTTTGATTGCTTTGTCTCTTGAGCAGATTTTATTTCTTGATTTTGTGAATCTTACAGTTTTTATTGACTTCCAAACAGTGTTTGGAGTAACAGAAACACAGGTGAATAGGATTTATGTGTGGACATGGCCATGCCTCTTCTCCTAGGCTGCCTGGGCTGTGAGTGTGAGCAGTTGAGTCACTTTATTCAGGAGATCACGGGTCTGGGCTCTGCTGTTGCTATGGTTACCTTCAATGTATCACCAGGTTCACAGTCTTCTCAGGTACCTTCTGCTTAGTTTAGAAGTTTATTTGTTGGACTACTTCTTCCTCCTCCTTTCCCTTCTCCTCCATTCTCTCTCTTTCTCTCTCTGCTCCAGCCTCAGCTCTAGGCCCTTCTATGTGTCTACTGTGGTTGTTTGAGACTCAAAGCTTATTAGCCTCTGTGTAGCTGAGGGACTGGTGAGGTAGGTTCTCTTTGGTCTGGGTTTCCTCAGTCTTAAGCTGTGGTTTATGGGCCTCAGAGTTGTGCCTTCTCACTTTTCATGGGGTTTGGGCAAGGTGGATATCAAGAGTAAAGACCAAGGACCAGGCCAGTGATGCTAAAAGAACTGCTTTGACAAGTAGATCAAGACAATGGAGGGCTGAGGAGATGCCTTAGCTGGTAAAGCGTTTGCTTCACAAGTGTGAGGACCCGAGTTAGAGTCCCCAGCACCCACATAGATAGTCGGGCATGGTACTGTGCCCCTGTAAACCCAGCACTCTGCTCTTTGCATCTCTTGGCCTAAACAAAAGAACTTCTCTGAACCTCAATTCTAACAACACCTACTTCACAGGGTGAGGTGAGGATTCAACAAAAAAGCATGTGCAAAGTGTTTAGTGTTTGGCATAGGACACTCATTAACAGGTACCTTCCTTGTTGCTTTGACAGCATCTTCGCAGGAGGTCACTTAGGGACCTGACAGTGCCTGGGTGCAAATGCAGGGTGAGAAGCAGAAGGCTGAGCCTGGAGCTGTGGGTGTGGGATCCACCTGCACAGAGGTGCAGCGCTGACCTGGAGTCCCAGCTCAGGACCTCAATGAGATGAGGCAGGAAGTCAGGCTGCAGGAGAACCCACGTGGAGGAAGGAGGGTTGAGAATAGACTCAGCAGATGCTATGGGAGATGGTGTGGCCAGGGCGTAGGGAAGCATCCTTTATACCAGGTGGTGGCGAGAGGCACCCGTCACCTCACCTGTTCATGCACACTACAGCAAAACAATGTCTAAATAAGTCCTAAGCGACTAAGGACCCAAATTCCAACTCCCAGGATAGAATCATTTCTGGCCTGAACCCCTCCCTACTTTTCTTCAGTTTAATCAAAGTAAACAATTGCCTGGTGTGAAAGGCCCCACCCACACTGCTCCCTGGCTCCAGCTGTGTGGGTAAGGCAAGGTCCTGAGTGGACAATGGTAAGGTGTCCTGCATACCATGGGATGTTCACCCAGCATTTCTTTAAACTTTGGCTTCTGCCAAGAGCACTCACATATGCTGAGAAGTCAGAACTTGTGTCCAGTGTATGGATGACAAGAGCTAGTTTTGACTTCGGTTCTCTCAGCCAGAGACCCAGCGAGGCACCACAGTGCTTGACTCCCTTTCTTTCATGAAGACTCATTCCCTTCCTCCCTCATCTGCACACCTCCACAGTATTTTTAATCTGACCGCAGCACACTTTCTACTCTTAGCTGCTCTTATCCAGGCCACTCTCTTCCCTGGGTTATTGCAATATGTCCAAACAGAGCTCTCTGCTCCATCCCTACCCTACTACTAGAGTTGATGTTTATCACAGAAGCCAAAGCCCTATTTCAATGGGAGCAGGCAAGAGGGAGAGACCGGTGGCTTGAAATTCCACAGTCAACAGTTGAACAGCTTGACATTAGTGAGAGCTCCCCAAGGTAGAGGGGAACAGCAAGTGCAAGTGCAAAGCCCTGTAGAGTGGGCAAGGGCCTGAAGTATTTGAAAAACAGAAAGGAGGCCATGATGAGGAATGGAGCAATGCAGGGGTTAGTGGGAAGAGCTGTAGTCAGAGGCCACTGGAGTGGAGAGGCTGCACAGGTAGGGTCTTGTGGGGAACATCTGGGGTCTTTCTGGCTGGGAATTGGGAGCCATTTAACACACATTTCCTGCATGTTTATGGTGTGTCTGGTACTATGCTAGGTGCTGAGGATACAATGAGCAAAACATAGTCTATGCCTCTGCTCCGGAGTATACAGTCCAGTGGAAAGATGTACATCTATTGGATAATTACAAAAGTTAGTGCAGAATGACCAACTGTCACAGCCAAAGGGCCTTCCAAGAGGATTAACTGCAGACTCATCGCCTTTGGGGGCTTTAGGGAAGGGCTTCCTATGAAGTATCAGCCAGTCTGAGATGAGGTAGATAAAGGAGGAGAAGGAAGAAATGTTGGTGGAAAGAAAGCCAGAGGAAGAAACTGTGGGTGGGACAGAACTTGCCAGAGGTCAGGTGGGCTGGACTGTGAAAGCCAAGACAGCAAGGTAGGCCAATGAGGGTGCTTCTTGGGTGGGGGCTGGGTGAGGATTTGGGTTTTCACTCTCAGAATTATGCAAGCTTTAAGACTCTTTAACCAGAGGGTGAGACAGGTCAGCATAGTAAGTGTGAGAGGAAATCCCCCCTCACCATGGATGAGGGAGGAGGAAGGCAGGATGGACCCTGAGGAGGCTAACTGCAGAGATGCTGGGGGCTCTGACTAGAAGGAAAAGGGAGAAAGTTGGATTCGGTGGAGAGATAAATCTTTAGTCCTTGAGGCAAGAGACTGAGTACACACCTTCAATGGGGACCTAAAATGGGAACACTGAATGCTGGGAAGATGGCTCACTGGGAAAAGTGCCTTCCATTGCAAGCATGAGGATCTCCGGAACCCACAGAAGAGCTGGGTGTGGTGTGCACCTGTAATTCCAGTGCTCAGGAGTCCCTGGGGCTTGCTGGAGCAGAGGCACTCCAAATTCAAAACGGTTTCTTCAGTTAAAAGCTCACTGACATGGGATTCAACTCACCCCTCAATATGAGGCTCTTCCAAAAGCCAAGGAGCATGTTTCGTTCACAGAAATATTTCTGAATGCCACCTCATCCTGTAGCCCCCCTGCCCCCCCCCCAGCCCCAAGCTGTGCATCACAGACTAGCATTGGACCAGGGAGTCCCTCCTCCAGACACACAGACTCTGGCTGTGTCTGTGAGCTGCTCTGACAAGCGGCACTTACTGATAACTGTCAAAATAGCATTAAAGGAAATAAAACCCTCCGGGGAGTCAGCCGCACAGGAGGTACTTACCCCACATCATCTCTCTTTTTAGCTTAACTCAGGTGATTCGAAAGTTTGCCAAGCAGCTGGATGAGTGGCTAAAAGTGGCTCTCCATGACCTCCCGGAAAATTTGAGAAACATCAAATTTGAATGTAAGTACCCAGTTTGGGTTTGGGAGCAGAACGGGTCTGGAAGGGGAACATATCAGTGCCAAACACTGTACTTCGGTTGTTGATAAAATCATAACAGCTCTGATGTACTGTTTGCCTACTAAGCACCTGGCATTAGGCTAAGTCCTTTACATGCATAAACTTATTTAATCCTTATGAACTGTTTACCGTGGACAGCACACTTTTCCTTTTACAGAGAAAGAATTCAGGTTGGGAGAGGCAGTGAGTAGCAGAGACGGGATTTATTCCCAGTCTCCCTGTCTGATGCCAACTCAATAGTCCTTAGTCTTTATTACTCCTCACTCCAGCCACCTCTGGCATGTAGAAAACAGCGTCCTTATTCTGCAGTGGAGCTCAGAGAGGCAAAGACACTTGTCCACAGCTGCACAGCCACATCTGCTAAGCAGGAGTCATGAATCATAATCAAGCCAATGCGGCCTCAAAGCTCTGAGGTTTCCTTGAACACTTCTGCCCTCAAAGGGTGATTGGTGGCTGTGGGGAGAATATCTTGAAGGCTTCCCATATTCTCTACCTAATTAGAAAGCCAAGTTAATATTTCTCATAAGGGGACCGGGCTATGAATCTTTTATTGGCTGAGCGTCACCTCTTATAACCCAGCATCCCCCATGTCTGAGAAAGAAAACTGGTTCAGTTTTTCGGTCTCACTGTGCCTGTGCCCAGCCCATTTGTTGCTATTAAACAAAGATGAAATGATTTTAAGCAAAACAAGGTTTTAAAATATATGTTTCTTAAAGCCCCATTTGAATACAGCTTGCTATTCTTGCTCAGAAACAAGTGCCAGTGAGGAAAATGAAGGCGATCAAATTACCCTCTCTCTGCAGGCAAAGGAGCCCTTTCAGGCAGCTCTGAGGCCGCCTGCAGCGCCCATCACCTATTGATAAAGCCCGCTTTATTTCACGGCTCTCAGTTCTTTTCTTTTCTTCAGGACTAAATTCCACCTCACAAAGTTAAAGCAAAAGTAATTAAGGAGCAGGATTAACGATTGATCGGCCTGGAAAATTAGAATTTCATCTGCCCCCCCCCCCACATACACCATTCCTCCACCCACATCTTATTTTTCAAGCCAGGCCAACTTGAGTACAAATTAGAATAATCCTAGGGAAATTTCTAACTATTTCATGACCAGTTCAGAAATTAATGAGAAGAATGCCCCGTGCCTCTTTTAATTATGCCGACAAAACAAACCCGTTCAAAGTCCGAGGTGAGGAGGAGGTGGTTTGGACCTTCCACCTGTGTGTGCCTGGAGGAAGCAGCCCTTCCCAGGGAGCCTGCCAGTGTGTTTGGAGAATGTTCCAGAGGGTGGAAACAAACACCCCCCCCTCCCTCCCAAACTACAAGACTCGGGAAGAATGAAGACCTTGGGCAGGCGCATGCCTTTTCAAAACCCACAGAAATAAGCTCATGTCACTTCACATGGTCAGCTGGTTGTGTTGGCCAGGAAACCAGAGCTTTTCCAAAATGTAGTGATTTTCAGAACCTGCCAACAGGTCACAGAGATCACTTGGGAGAAATGAGAGGTGATAAATGCAGAGTCCCCGTCAAGGGGTGGCACGTGTCCCATCCCAGAAGCACCCCCAGGCCTCCCACACCACTGAGGCTCAATCAAGGTTCCGATTAGCCATACTACTTTTTAAAGGGCTCCTTCAAAGCTTTCATTTGATTCCTGCAATTACTTATGGGGAGAAGTGATTGAGCTTGCAATTAGCAAAATGAAAGACAAGTGAATAATTGCTTATGCTCTCGAGGCTGATTGATGTCACCATTTCTCACACCTGTGAGTGTGGCATGTGTACAACTCCGGAACCTGTGTCCCCCATAGTTGGCAATGCCCAACAGGAGAGCAGAGTAGATGGGAAGTTTTGGTGGTAAATATATATTTAAAAAATGGGGGTGGGCAGTGAAACAGAGTTAGGCAAAATCGGGGAACTATTTTGTGAAATCTACCCCTGGGAAAAATCAAGATAAGAATGTAAAGCATGAAAATATTTCAAAGAACCTATCTTCTTGTTGCAGTGTCCAGAAGGTTTTCCCAAATTCTGAGACGGCAAACATCGCTAAATCATCTTTGCCAGGTAGCTGTCCTTTGTCATTTGTATGAACCACCGCCGAGTCATTGCCAAGGGTTGGGGTACATCCACTGAAACCAGTTCCTGAGGCATGTGACAGGTTTTTAGGCTACTCTCTCCATTATGTTTAGTCTCCACAGACAAGAAATAAAAACGTTAGCCAATAACTAAAGTTTCAACTTATACACCCGATCATTTCTAACACCAGGTACCCCTGGGCCCTTCACATACATTCTAGATCCCTAGTGTTGTGTTTCCCTGGAGGAAAGTAGAGTTTGCCAACCACCACTGACACTTGGAGAAGCAGAATTCCTTGCTGTGCAATTGTCTGTGCATCTTCCCTGGCCTCTACCCACCTGATTCTGCTTACCCCACCTGCCAGACCCCAGCTGGGACAGCTGAGAATGCCAGTGTAGCCTGGGGGTAACACCAACTCTGGCTGTGAGCCACTGAGTCAGATACTTCAGATAAACAGCATGGTGGATTGCTGTCCTCTAGAAGAGTTCAAAGTCAGGCAATTAAAAAAATATTTGGCCCATTTTGTTTAGTTTTTTTTTCCAGATCTGCATTATTTTTTAGACCCAAAGTGACATATGCTTACTATAAAAAATGCAACCATAAACATGTATAAATTTAGAACGGCAGATCCCACTTTGCAGCCTCTTTACAGTGATGGCTTGATTGCATATCATAGCATTTTGTGCCTTAATAAAAGGAATCTAGCCTCCTAAGATAACCCAGTGGCATTACACTCAGACAAGAACCTCACAGTAACAGTAACTCACACACCGAATTTGGTCCCTGTGTGTGAGGTTCTTGTTTGATCTGTAGATGTTGAAAATTTTGTTCAACTTGATCTCCAGCAACTGAAATGGGACTTGACAGGTAAACACCCCAATTATGGGGAGAAACTTATAAGAATGGACTACTTGCCTGAGAGGAAATATTCCCTGGGGCAATAGTCAGCTGGATGAACCCAGCTTCTCTCTCTCTCTCTCTCTCTCTCTCTCTCTCTCTCTCTCTCTCTCTCTCTCTCTCTCTCTCTCTCTCTCTCTCTCTCTCTCTCTCTCTCAATGGTCCACCTGCCTGCCCCCTTTATGTGTTTCATGCGTTCACATTTGCAGTTTCCGCTATACAGTGCTTCTGGTTCCAGATTGGTGATGGTTGGTTATTCAGGATAAAGGCGGGAGGAAGGGGTCTCTAGAGTGGTCTGAGGAAGACCCAGGAAGTATAAAATGATGAGTCCCCACCCCCTACACCTCACAGTTCCTGTCCTGCTCCTGGAACAAAAAGCATGGGGGATGATTTGGGGACAGGGAAACCCTTCCAGATTTCTGTAGCTACTACTATAGAGGCTACTTCTTAGACTTGTCCTGGAGATGGGGCAAGGAAGACAGATTCATGGAACTCAAGAAGGCACATAACTACTGACAGAACCATGAAACACTGCCTCATTTTGTATTTCAGAGGGTGTATGCCAGCCTAGCCTTCTGGGTCTCCTGTGCCTTACCTCCTATCTGAGAACTGCTGACCTCTGGGGCTCAGATACTTTAGGACTTTGCCCTTCTAATGCTCATGTAGACATCTCACCCATGCCTACAACCATGTGTGTGCAGGCATCTATGTGGGCATGCATCCCCTCACTCTACTTTGCACACACAGACATTTATGCAATTTAGCTGGCAAATGCCACCTCTCCACCGTCACTGGACAGGCCTTTGACACATTCCTTGACCAGCCAGAGTGCTGGGAATGCAACACCATGGAACATCTGAGCTAATAACTCAGTGAGCTTTCCTAAACACACACCCAGAGCAAGTTAGACTAAACAAGACCCAACCGAAGACTCCCCTAAATATTCAGGCTCTTTCAGATACATTAAGCAGGCAAGCAACTTGGCTCTCATATCTCAGCCATTTGTTCCACTGAATATTTGGAGTGCCTGCTTCATGTCAGACCCTAGGCTTAGTGGTACCTGCCCACAGCTGAAAATAGCACGTCGACCATGAAAAGTGATTAAAAATGAGTGTGGTGAAGGAACAGCAAAGCACACAATATCTAATGTTCTATTGAGACACAGTGGTCAGAGAGACACCGAGGATGGGGCACCGTGACAGCAGGGTTGCTCGGGCAAGGTGGGAGAAGAATATTCCAGCCAGTAACTATTTTCATTGAGCATCACTTCCTGCGTACCACACGACACTTTCTAGTCATCTCAAGGGACCTTAGCAGCCTTCTAAAGATACAGGTGCCATGACATTTGCATTTGATAGACCAAGAAACAGATGACTCTGCTGGCCCATCAGCAGCCAAACCAGGGTGTAATGTTATCTAGGAATGTTTGAACCCAGAAAATCTGACCTTTACATGTGCTTTTTTTCATCATCACTTATCAGAGGCTGATGCAACTCATATATTCTGGGCCTCTTTGACCTTCAGTTATTTAAGTGAGATTTTCCTTCTGCTTGGATAAGCTGAGGATAGTAAGGGGTTGTTGGTATCTACCTTTGCCTGGAAATTTATAAGCCTTGGGTCTACAATATCCTTGTGTATTTTAAATCATCTTTTTAAAATATTATTTAAAGGCATCTTCAAAACCCACACATAGAGGAAGTGATCCTGGATATGGTCCACTTTATCAGGCTTGTTCCAACTTGGCAATGCTGAACCAAGTGTTGCTCCAACTTGTAAATTTAAGTTCACTAATGAGGGATTGCTGAAGTCACCCCCCACAAACTACTGTGTCTTGTGGAATCATTTCTTTTTCCTCTATCTCAACTGTTCATATTTGTTTCAGTCATCCTACTTAAATAAAAAGGAGAAACAAGAAGCAGAAGCCTAAGGTGCATTATGTGAAAAATACATATTGTGAAATTTCTGGGGTTAAGTCGATCAATAGTCCAGGGGTAAAAAGAATAATTCCTTAATTAGGCCCCATCATTTCTCAAGCACTGGCACATACAGGTTATTAAAGGCAAAGTCTTCACCCACCAATCGCCATCAGAGAGTTGACAGGCTTCTGGGCTTCACCCCATTGTTTGCCAGAGTCAGAACCAACGGGGTCAGGAATAGAAAGTTGGGTCTAGCCTGAGCCACCTTTCCTAGGAAAAAACAATGTCTGGATCTTTTGAGTTATAGAGTCACCTGCAATTTTCCTGAAATTGAGTTTCCCTGAATTTCAGAGTAGCTTACAAAATGTTATAAGTAGATTCATTCAACTGGCATAAAAAGAAACAAAGCAGGAGCTTTTCATCTAACAGCCCATGAGCTTATGAGCCGGTTGGATTGGATTTCAGGCATCTCGAACAGTGATCCACAGTGCGGACATCACCTTCCAGATGCTGGAGGATTGGAGGAATGTGGACCTGAACAGCATCACCAAGCAGACCCTCTACACCATGGAGGACTCCAGGGACGAACACCGCAGACTCATCATCCAGCGTAAGGTGTCCCGTCCGGGACTGCTGTTCTGGTTTGGGTGTGTGTGTGTGTTTTATATGTGGATAGGCCCATGCGTGATTGTATGTGTGTGTGTGTGTTTTATATGTGGGTGGGCCCATGTGTCATATTGTGTGTGTGTGTGTGTATGTGTGTGCATGTGCATGTGAAGCCATCTTAACATCAGCCATGACCACATCACACTGGTCAATTCCTCAGTTGTTCTCACCTTATTCTTTGAGATAGGTTCTATCACCAATTTGGTTAGACGAGTTAGCCAGCAAGGCCTCAGGATCCTCCCATCTCTGCCTCCCTAGTTGCAGGCACAAACTGTTGCACCCAGCTTTTACATGGGTGCTGGGAATTCAAACTTGAGTCCTCATGCTTGAACTTCAAGCACTGTGCTGCCTGAACCATCTCCCCAGCCCATTTTTGTTCTTAAAAGGAAGAAAAGGTATCTTGGTAAATATTTAAGTGTCTCACTCTATCCTTTTCCTTGGATCCTGTCCTTATTGTTCTTCTGAAATGGGTCAGCCCAGACAGGAAGGCTAACTGACTTAGAACATATGTGTCACACAATATCATGCAAAAGACCCCACGTATGACCTAGAATGCTAGGCATACTTCCAAGGAAGTGGCAATGAAAACTAGAGCCTGCCTCAGAGTCTGCCACCCTGGGGCCAGCTGCATATGCTGCCTGTATTTCAGGGAAAGACCCTTCCACAAACATGCCATCACATCCATGGGCAGGGTCAGGCATGGAACAGGCAGCATCTGGTAATGTCTGAGTGGATTAAAAAGAGTGAAAAATCCATCAGCGTGGCCCAACTTCTTAGTTTGGCCACAATTCATAGCAACTTCACACTGGGTCTGTCTTCCTCTTAGAGCCGCTTGTTGAGCTAGTTGAAGGGGCCAGGCTCCTATGACAGAACACTAAGGAGGTCAACAAAGTCTTTTTTTTTTTACCCAAGAAAGAACCTTCTAAGCTTTCTCTTCAAGTTCCCTTTGATGCAGGGCAGAACGGTGCCCCCCTCCTTTGAAGCTGAGATCTTCTGGGGAAGTGGCATGGTTCAGTTCAGCCTAGCTGGTCTTCACAAAATGCCTATCCTGGGTCAGGCTCTGTGTTAGAAGCTGGGAAAAGAGCATTGCCTAAGATAGGTGCTGCCCTTCCCACATGCAACTCAGAGTTCACAACAAACCAGCAGTTGAATAAGTGATTTACAACTGTTCTGCATCTGTCTGAAGAGACACAGTGCCAGGAAGGGGAGATTGAGGAAGGCACTAAGCCTGAAAGCAAATGGCCCAACACATGAGTACCGCCCAGTACCTCCCAACTAGATAGCTGGCAAGTCCTTGAACCACAGTGAATTGGACCAAAGATCAGCTGGAGTGAGGCTCGGGGCAGCTATGTGGTCAAGTCGGTGGCAGACCCACAAATTCTCTGTAAGGGTCACCAACACATCTGTGATGTAGCGCCTGGCTGGGAAGGTTTTTCTGATGTTGGCTTTCGAGCCTGCACAGTGGTGTGGCTTTGCTGATAGAATACATATTAAGGGACATCTGGGTGAGAGAATGGAGCTGGGTTGCTCAGAAGAAATTGATTTGAACCTTGGCTCTAGTGCATGGTAACCTTGGTTTTGACCTCCATAAAAGCAGAATAATGCAGAGGGATTAGATGAGATGGAATCCCATGCTGTATGATCTCGTCTAGTGAAGTGGTTAGGAGGAAAGCATGTGAGTCAGACTATTTTGAACCTTAACTCTGCTGTTCACTATCTGTGAAGCCTTTGAAAAGTTACTCATATTTGAGTGCTTCCATTTCTTATTTGTAAGATGGGGTAATTAGCTCCTTGGGTTGTTCATCTATTTACTCAACAAACATTGGAGCATCTTCTTTGTACCAGGCAGTCCTAGGCACTGGGGTCAAATAGGAAGCATGACACAGCTGTGCCCCATGACATCCACCCTCAAAGGTCTGTCTGCAGGCTAACTCCAAGGTTAACTCTGTGTATCCATGTAGGTCAATGGGAAAAATGCCTGCTGCTTGGCACTTGTTAGCAGTTTTCTTATCATCGCCATCATTAACTGAAACACATAGTCTAGACACAGGCAGCATTATGAAGAAAGAACCCCAAAGTGACATCCAGACACCTGATTCCAGCCTCTGTCCTGTCGCTCATTTGCTTTCTGGCTTTGAGTAGACTAGTTAATCTCGTTAAAATGTCACATTCCAGCCTGATGTGGTGGCACATGCCTTAATCCCAGCACTTGGGAGGCAGAGGTAGGAAGGGTGCTATGAGTGAGTTCCAGGTCAGCCTGGGCTAAAATGAAAACCTACCTCAAAAAAAAAAAAAAAGATGTAACACTGCATCTATGACAAAGATCGACTAATTGACTTCTGAAGCCCATCCATCCATACGCCAAGCGTTAGGACCTTGTGGCCCCTTAGAGCAGTTACCATCTGAGTAAAACAGTTAACTAGCTGGTCCTCCATAGCAAAAGACTGCTCAGACTCATCTAGAGCTGTGGTTTGAATTGTTTAGCTCCACACCCAAAAATACCACACCCAAAACAGATGCAACGAGATGTTTCCACCAGGAAATTTCCACGGGGTGCATCACTTTCCTTCAGTGTCCACTGCTTCCAGAGCACGCACTTCCATGTTCGTTTCCAGACTCAACCGAACCTGAGGACAGATGGGACAGTGGAAGCACAGATGGCCCCATTCAGTAACTACATAGTAGGCACCTTCTATGTGCTAAGCACTGAGAGGGGGTGAAGCAGATGTTATCCAGAAACATTTAATCCTAATCATCGTATGTGCTCCACTGCACAGAGAGCAAGACAAGAGCAGTGGCCCTGGGATGTAGGGAATGACAGACAGCTACAATGCAGGTAATACACTAGACAATGGCATCAGACAAAGGATAGCTAGGAGATGTCACACCTCACTATTACCCAGTGTTGCCAGGGATACAATAAAAACAGGGCACAGACTGTAATATGCAACGAGAGCCGCAGTGAGGAGTGATGGTTTCTGCTTGTGAGAGACATGGGAACAGTTTGAAAGGTTTCAATCTCAGCTGGATCATGAAGACCCAAGCAGTCACATTCTCTATGCCTTTGAGGTGTAGCTCTATGGAAACACAGCCGCAGTGGGGTGAGTGGGTTTCTGCTTTGTTTCCAGTATACCAGGAGTTTGACCATCTGCTGGAGGAGCAGTCACCCATCGAGTCCTACATTGAGTGGCTGGATACCATGGTGGACCGATGCGTTGTGAAGGTTGGTGAGCCAGAGCACAAGGGCAGCCATGGGTCCTACAGGTGCTCGCAGGTCTGTGTGAACATCCAGGCAACACAGAGCCCCACAGTGAGATGGCTGATTTTCTCAGCAGCCATAGAACTCTAGAGTTCTGAGGGGAGTCTGACTCCAACTTTGGGAGGCCGGACTCAGTCTCTTGTTTATGATTCACCTGGGTCACAGTTTCTTTATTTTATGTACATTGTTATCTTGGAAGCAGATTTCATTTTTCAGTGTATTTTTGTAGGGATTGAGCTGAGGATGAGACTTTAGATAATTCCCAGCAAAAATTCCAACGCACCTCAAAATTTAGGGAATGCCCAAATTCTTACAAAATTAAAGAATTAAAATCATAGACAACCAAAGGTTAAGGTATAGTGGAAGACTTTATTTAAAGGAAAATGGAGAGTTACAGAGTTCTCCAGCCACCAGAGTGGGAAGAACATGTGGGAGAGGTTTTATCCAAAATTTATGCTGTTTAACTAAACAGGCAGAAAAAGAAAAGAGAGGACTCCCATCATGAGAAAAAAAGTTCATGAGACTCCCTCACTCCAGCCTAAGGGGTGAAAATGGAAATCCCTCCTTCTAGGACACCATGTGGGAAGAAGAGACTGGGCTTTGTTTTAGGGAAGTTTTTAAAACTTCTACCAGGTAAGTCAGAGAGACAGCTGATTGGTGTATACCTGACCAATCAGTTTTAGCATCTAGGTTTCTTGCCAGAGACACCTCCCACTCAAGGGGAGGGGATCTATGGAGCTTGTCTGAAACTCTCACAATCCCCCCTCTGAAGAAATAACCCTAACTGCTGTTAGGGTATTGGGGTATGAAATTTTAAAAAGCACCAGAAAGAAGTACATACATGTTTAAGAAAAAAAAATCAAACAAGAATACCCATTTTCACCTGTAGGAGGCAAGGCAAAGCTCCTACTGGGGAGGGGTTAAGGAGGAGCCTGGCAACATTGTGTGGGGTCTCTCTCCCAAACTCCCACCTTTTTTTGTTCCTAGAAATAAAAAGTCAACAAGAACTATTATTGGATGTGGAAACCCATAAGCCTTCCTGTCATCTTTCAAAGAGACAGTAATAATTGAAGTATTAAAGCCATTCACTTCCTTGTAGGTGGCTGCCAAGAGACAAGGGTCCTTGAAGAAAGTGGCCCAGCAGTTCCTGCTGATGTGGTCTTGTTTTGGCACGAGGGTGATCCGGGACATGACCTTGCACAGTGCCCCCAGCTTTGGTAAGGCTACTCAGTCCTCCCTCCCAGTGTCCATGGGAACAGTGGACGCACCAGTGTCATGTGCTGTCACTGAGCCTGCAACGCTTCTATTGGGGGAGGGGATGGTAGGGATTTCAGAGAGCAAGAGAACATTGCATGGTAAAGGTGGAAAACAGAAAGAATGACCTGAATTTAAGGCTTGAGCTTCTCTCACCAGAGGTCCCCAAGATCACTGTTTCCCCAGGGAACTCTGCAGAACTCCAGAGCTGTGGATATTCCAGAAGCAGGCATGGGTGACACCACCATTTCAAGCATTTGCAAACAGCCAGGTTGACACTTCTGGTTGTCTTGCTTTGGTTGACCTTGTTTATTTCCATTTCTCAAATGATTGACGTTTTATTTTTTGATGGATACTTCCTTAAAAATACACTCTGGTCTGCTCCCTAGAAAGGGGCTTTTGCATTCATTTTCCTTATCCTTTGGGTTTTTATCACCTCCAGGAGGAATGCAAGCTGTCCCCTGCTACTCTCTGGTGTGACAGGGCTTGAAATCTTTGCCCTGGTCCTGTCTCTGCGGGCAGAAGCAGGATGAAACTTTGGTGTGGATGCTATGCTACTTGTAAAACACAGTTTTCTACTTTTCGGCAGAAAGAAGGAAGTTTTCATTGAGTCCAGGTTGTCATTAGCAAAGGGAAGTGGAGCCCCACAAGTTACTCTCTGGACATTCAAAACCCCAAAACACTTGGCCTCCATTTTCCAAGCCTTTCAACAAAAGACCATTGGTACATTTTCTGGGTAGTTTCTTCAGCTCTTTGTTTTCCTCTGCAAGTAGAGATATGGTTTTTGGTCTCAGAATCTCCAGTTAAGCCAAGAAAACCTAGGTTTTGTCCTGGGTTTAATTTGGTACTTTTCCATCTAACGTTTTACAGTCTTGTCACCATTGTTCAGTTGTACCATACCACGAAGTGGCATTTTTTTCTTGTCAGCCCCCTGTCCATGAAGGACTGTGGTAGCCAGCTAGGAAAGGCATTTTGTCGTAGATCTTTTTAGTCTCAGCACTGAAAGTCCTCGGGACCGGCCTGTACCACAGTTACAGATGGACATTCTTTTTAAGCAGATTATGGAAACATTCTAAAAGTGCTGTCTGGGCTACAGTACCATCTGATGACTTCCAGTTCAGTGTGGTTAGCATTAGCACATGTTACCTGTAGCTCTGGGAAAATCATTTGTGTGTAAATGCTTTTACTTACATAAACACATGAGCAACATAGTGAATTTTTTTCCATTTCTTCATAATCAAAGATTCAATGCTATTGCACATAAATTCACATGCACAACTGAGCCCCCACTCCTGTCTACATCTCTTTCTTTTCAGTTTTCTGACTGATAAGTAAAGCATGTTACTGACTACCTGCTCCCCCTTAGGTTGGGAAAGCTGTTTCCTTTGTAGTATTCTTTGCAGTTCATTTGTTTTCACTGAGTTAATGGTAAATATAAAACTGGAAGTTTAGACAAACAGGATTTATGAGTGGCTTGAATTTATTACTGAGCAGTATGGCTCCCTGAAATGTGTTTATTTCTTTTTGAATCACACACTATTTAGGGATGTGCTGGAAGCTCAGGGAAATAAAAAAAAAATCATTGTGCAAAGGGGGATATTAACCTGATTTCACTTTTACAGTATTTTTTTCAACCTTGGGGGGGGGGTGAAACAGTAGCTGTCTCTAAGTCCATTTGAAACAATCTGAAATGGTCCAGCTCATCTAGCTCATGGCTGAGTTTTGCAGCTTGAGGTGATGGGCAAGTTGGAACAATTTGTGGCAGACAAAGGCCCAGCTCCCCCTTTCTGCCTGTATGTGTCAGAGACCCAATTGGTGGCTGTGTTTGGGTCATGTGTTCCCTGTATGAAAACAGCTAATTAGGAAAAAGAGCCCTCTGTTCCCTGGCCCCTTCCCGTAGCCTCAGGGGCCAGTTCTGTGTATCTCACAACTCCCACCCAGTCCTGGGCACTGTGAGAGGCGACAGGCTTATCTGAGGGCCAGCGGAGCAGGCTGACTACCACAGTGATCGTGTGGGATGCCACAAGGGCCAGTCGGAGACCATCAGCTCTTCCCAGAGCACCTCTTCCAAAGGCAGTTGACTCCTTTCTTCTCAATTCCTTTCCACCATTTTCTCCTCTTCTCCTCACTGAAAGAGCCTGTGCTGGGAACTAAAGTAGTAGCTGCTGTAAGCAATGTTTGTATCAAAATTACTCAGCAAAGGTAATGGGAAGTGAGCTTTTAGTTCCGATGAAGTTGAGCCAATTAAAGTCTTTAAAAAATTTTTCAAAGAGGGAAGGAGAGAGAGAGAGAGAGAGAGAAAGCAGGCATGTCAGGGCCTCTGGCCCCTGTAAATAAACTGCAGACGCACGTGCCACTCAGTGGATGTGGCTTTACGTGGGCACTGGGGAGCCAAACCCTGGTCATTAGGCTTTTTAGGCAAGTATCTTAACCACTGAACCATCTCTCCAGCCCTAAAGTCTCTCTCGAAAACACTGTACATTTTCAGTGAATCCGTCGGATTTCAATTCATATACTATGTAGGCCCCCAGCCGGCACTGGAGTTCTTCACCTTTCATTTGGAGTTTTACCAAATGCCCATTTATTTCACTGTTCTGAAAATCTGGAAGGCAACACTAGTCCTCGAAGAGCTTCAGCTTAGAAGAGTCTGAAAAGCAGTCACAGTGTGAAAACTAGGGGTTGCATATCACTTCCAGGGTCACTGTGTGTGTGGAACATACTCTCCCAGGCAGGGCCTGGAAGGTGCCCGCACTGCCAGGGAGCTGCTCCCAGACCTGGTGACCTTGACCCAGACTTTCAGACTGCTTCTCCCTACTTAGATGTTCTTGCCTGGCTCTCCATCCCACAGAACCTGCTAACAACATCACAGGACCCCTTGGTTCCCAATGTCACTCAGGTCCTCATTAAGTGTCCTAGGCAGTAGAAGTTGTTGTCCCTGTATTCAGAGAAGAAGCAGAGATGTGGATAGGAGAAGGACTTGCCTAGGGACTCACAGTGACGTGACAGACTGAGTTGTGCCAGGCAATGGGATCCTTCTCATGCTCATGTGGGTGCTCTTGCTACCTTACCTTGTCTTCATTTCTCAGATTCAAAACCACTAACAACAACAACATTTATGAAGGGCCTAATGGATTTTAGACATTCTATCAGGAGTTTTTTCATTGGCTTCATGCCTAACGCCCCACAGTCCCTTTTACTACCTCAGTATGCCAGGTGAGGAAGGACATGGGACACGAGGGACTTGCTAAGATTAGACATGGTGATGATGGGCACAGAGAGGCTAACCATAACCACACCAACAAACATTTAGAAGGCACATATAGTCATTTCATTCTCACTTCAATTCTGCAAGACAGATTAAAACAAGCGCCTTTCTGCAGATGTGAAAAGGGAGCTCATTGAACTTCCTTGTTAAGGATCAAAGAGACAAGTTCAAAATCAGGTCTGCCTGACCTCAAAGCCCACATTTACTCAGTGATCACAGTTACCCCGCTCAGATTCATGACACAAAAGGGCTAGACAACTTTGTTTTATCCACATGGATGGTGTTAGAGTTATGGGTTAAAATTTAAAAATGTAAAGCTACAAGAGACAAGAGCAATCATGACTGTCACAAGTAATAACAGATGCCAGAAGACAATAGAGTATATCTTTTAGGTGTTGAGAACAAAAACTGTCAAGTTATTCAAGAGTGAGAACAGAGAAAGATATATTCAGTTACACAAAGATTAAGAGAATGTGGCACCCACAAATCTTCATTAAAAAACAATAATAGGGCTGGAGAGATGGCTCAGCAGTTAAAGCACTTGCCTGCAAAGCCTAAAGACACAGGTTTGATTTCCCAGTATCCATGTAAAGCCAGATGTACAATGTGGCACATGCATCTAGAGTCTGTTTTCAGCAGCTGGAGGCCCTAGCACACCCATTCTCTCTGTCTCTCTTCTACCTCTCTGTTTGCAAATAAGTAAATAAGTATTTTTAATAATAATAATAATACTCTGGGCTGGTAGGATGGTTTGTTGGATAAAATGCTTGTTGCTCAAGCCAGATGACCTGAATCCCCAGAACCCACATAAAGCCAGACTCATGGTGCAAGTGTCTGGAATCCCAGCACACTTAGGCAGAGACAGAGAATCCCAAAATTTGGGGACCAAGTAGTGAACCACAAGAAGACCTTACCTCAGGCAAGGTGGAAGGTGAGGACTACCACCTGAAAGTTGTCCCATGATCCCACATTCAGTGTGGCCTGCAGATGTCCATATCCAAACATACAAAAACACAACTTAAAAAAACACATGACAAAAGGTTGCATTTCAACAAGAAGAAAATGACACAGAGCAGTTGGAGTTTAAGAACAACAATTTTCTGTTTTTGCTGCTGTAAAACAAATTGTCCCAAAACTTGAGACCTGAAGCAATGGTCTCATTTTCTCCATGGATTACGCAGGTCAGAATGCAGTGGCTCAGATCTTTAAGTGACTGTCCCAGACACAGTGTAACTTCCCTCACACTCAGTTGGTCCATGCTGTTACCACCACCTTTAACCTGGTTTTCTGGTTTTCAATGGGAGGAATGTAAAAGAATTTGAGGGCCCTATTTCATGAGAAAAATTTTAAGTATGTAAACAGATTTAACTTTTGACTTTAATTTTAAAACTGGGGTGAATATATAGCTCATTTGGTAAAGTGCTTGTCTACCACACATGAAGCCCTAGGTTTGATTCCCAGTACCTCATAAACCAGGCATGGTAGTGTATACCTGTAATTCTAGCACTTGGGAGAAGGAGGCAGTAGGATTGGGAGTTCAAGGTCATCCTTGGCTGCATAAGGAATTCAATGTCAGACTGGGCTAAATAAGACTTTGAAAATGAACACACAAATAAATAAAAACTAATCTTCAAGTATTTATTTATTTTTTAAGTATTTATTTTTTGAGGCAGAGTCTTAATCTAGCCTAGGCTAACCTGAAACTCTCTAGTGCAGGCTAGCCTCAAATTTATAGCAATCCTACCTCAGCTTCCCAAGTGCTTAGATTAAAGGCATGAGCTACCATACCCAGCTGAGTGTGTTTTTAAAAAGGTAAAACCAAGTTCCAGGGAAAATAATAAATATAGAATAATAAGAGGTGAAGATTCAAAGAATATTTAAAGCATGCTGAAGTCTTTGTGTCTTAAAGTTTTAGACTTTGTTAGTACTATATATGTTCATATGTATATTTTAGAGTAAGCATGTAGGATATAAGTATAGGATAAATTAAGGGGTTCTCACTAAGGCAATAGAAGCATAATTTACAGAGGAAAAGTGGAAGTCTATGAGACTCCAAGTGATGGCCAGAAGTGAGAAGACAGAGAAGCATTGGAAATTAGGAAACAGGTGTAAGGTGAAAAACATTAATGGTAGAAATAATAGAGGAAGTGAAAAGGTTTCATTCCTTCAAGAAATATCAGGCAAAAATATTTTTGCAGGTAAGTTTACCTTAACTTATAAGAAACAACCCTTAGTTTGTGAAAATTAGTATTTAAGAAAATAAAACTAAAAGCAATAAAACTCATTTATTAAGCTGATCTCAATTTCAAAATCTGGTTATACAGAAAACAATTGTGATTAAACCATACATTTTTTTTCAAGGCTGAAAAATTCTAAGTAAAATAGTTGCAGACCTCATTTAATAGCAGTTTTTAAAAAAATCATAATAGGTCTCTGGCAAAAATTAAATTATGATTCAAAGTCTGAAAATTTGCTAGTTAACATACTATATTAATAGATTAAGAAATAAATACCATATGGGCATCTCTAGAAACAGAAGAAAAAGTATTGGATACCATTCAGTGGTCAGGTTTGGTTTTTGAGAAAACTCTTAGCACACCAGGTATAAAAGAGAATTTTTCAATATTAAAGAATATTCAATGCTGGGCATGGTGGCACACGCCTTTAATCCCAGCACTCAGGAGGCAGAGGTAAGAGGATCGCCATGAGTTTGAGGCCACCCTGAGACTACAGAGTGAATTCCAGATCAGCCTGGGCTAGAGCGAGACCCTACCTCGAAAAAACAAACAAACAAAAAGAATATTCAAAAACCTACAACAATCACATTGAATAGTAAAAATTTAGAAATATTCTCATTTGAGGCATGAAAAGTCATGCATTCTCATATTGCCTAATAAATATATACGAGATGCCTTAGCCAATCAGTAGTCAAGGGAAATATATGTAGTAGAAGGAAAACACAAAATTGTCCAAAGATATGCTGACTAATGGCAAAAAGACTCTACAAATTAATAGAAGAAATTAAACTTTGAATAAGTATTGAATTTGTTGTTTATTTAGTCTTTTGAGGCAAGGTCTCACTCTAGTCAAGGCTGAACTAGAACTCACTCTGTAGTCCTCAAACTCTGTAGTCTGTCCTCAAACTCCTGGTGATCCTCCTACTTCAGCCTCCCCAGTGCTGGGATTAAAGGCCTGGCACCACGCCTTCTAGTTCAGTTACTTATTCTTTATTAAATCATTGGAATTCTTGGTATGAACTTGAAATTCAACTTTAAAAAACAAGAGCAACTGAGACTAGCAAGTATTCTAAAAATAATTGTCTCAGGATTTTCAATGTTTTATTGCCAGGCATAGTGGTTCACACTGTAATACCAGCCTGCAGGAAGCTGAGGTAGGAGGATGGCTGCAAGTTCAAGTCTATGCTACATAGTGAGATCCTGTCTCAAACAAAACAAAACAAATTTTAAAAAGCAAAGCACAATAAGATATTTAAGGGAAAATTTTTATTTCCTTTTTTATATTTTGATTTATTTGAGAGAGAGAATGTGGGTATACCAGGGCCTTTTCCACTGCAAATGAGCCCCACATGCATGTACTGTGTTGTGCATCTGGCCAGCAAATAAGTGCTCCCGACCACTGAGCAATCTCCCCAGGCCAAGGAGAAAATTGTAAAGCTTGTGTTTGGAAAGATTCTAATTAAAAATATGTTCTTTTCAAATTAATAAATTCAATGGAATTCAAGCCTAATTTTTTTGTTAGATTTTGACAATCTGATCTCAAAATTCATATGGCAAAGCTAAAATCTAGAATAGCAAAGAGATTGTGAAGGTGAGGAAAGGAGGGTGAGGTATAGGGATGTGCTTACCTGATCAGTGTGGTGTTCTAACAGTGCTGGCCTACCAAAATGAAGAAACAGAACAGACACCCTAGACAGACTTATCTTTACCTAATCCCATCTGGTTTCCTTCGTTGTAAGATAAATCGATGACTAATTGGACACTGCTGGCATTATAATTAATGGAGGAATGTTCTGGGGCAAAATTTTTAGGATAAACCAGGCATGGTTATGTGTGCCTTTAATCCCTGCACTGGGGAGACAGAGGTAGAAGGACTGTGGTGAGTTCAAGGCCAGCCTGGGACTAGAGTGAGTGCCAGGTCAGCCTGGGCTAGAGTGAGACCCTACATTGAAAAAAAATTAGGATAAATAAAATTCAACCCCATTGGGCATGGTGGTGCACGCCTTTAATCCCAACATTTGGGAGGTAGAGGTAAGAAAATGGCTGTGAGTATTGAGACCAGCTTGGAACTACAGAGTTTGAGGTCCCCTGGGCAAGAGTGAGACCCTACCTGGAAAAAAAAAACAAAAATAAACAAAAAACTTCAACCCCTAAACTTCTCAAAATAAACATCTAGATGAAAAGCAGTAATAATGAGCCAGTGTGGTGACACATGCCTTTAATCCCAGCACTGGGGAGGCAGAGGTGGGAGGATCACTGTGAGTTCAAGGCCACCCTGAGAGTACATAGTGAATTCTGGGTCAGCCTGGGCTAGAGGAAGACCCTACCTCAAAAAACAAAACAATAACAAAAGACATCTTAGAAGAAACATGATATGTTATCTATGCTAAGAAATCACTTCTTTAGAAAAGCACACAGAAAAAGACAAAAACCTGAAGGGAAATGACTGCCAAAATTGACAGTTAAAATTGTTCATATTTATTTTTTCTGAGGTCAGTGAAAGAATGTGTAAGATGTAGTGTGAAAGGCTTAGCCATACTCCTTTCTTTCAATGTATTAATACTATAAACTCAACACAACTCTCAGAGAAGAGAATGGACATCTGTCTATATGTTTCAACCTGCTCTATCTATGGCAATATTATCTTCAAACTTCAAACAAGATTAGGTGAATGACATCAGATCTTATTAAGGCTTTTGGGAGCCTGAAGGATAATGTATAAATTACACTCACATCTACCTATCTCCAGCCTTACTCTCTAAGGCTAATGGCCCCCACTCAGCCAGCTCATTTTCCTTGGTAATTTTAGATTTCTAAATAATGTACTCATGTTGATATTTCTCAGTTTGTCCTTTTTTGACTTAGTTTTCTTCCTGTATTTAGTGTTCAATGTGTGGAGCTGATGTAATTATAGAGATGACAACATTTGGATTTTAAACAAGTACCGTAAACAAAGATAAAGTGTAAAAGCCATGGAAAAGAGATGTTTTATAATGCATATAACTATCAAGGGATTAAAGTCCATATAATAAACCTCTCTAACTGATTTTTAAAAGACACATACCCAACTAGGAAAATGAGCAACAAAATAAAACAATAAATAAAGCAGGCAATTCACCAAAGAGGAAACTGAAATGGGCAATAATCACCAAAAAATGTGGCCAGCAATATAACTCTGTTGATAGAGTGCTCAGCTGGCATCCATGAAGCCCTGAGTTCCATCCCCAGCACAGCATAAAACTGGACACGGTGGTGATCAGAAGTTCAAGGTCATCCTCGGCTACATATCAAGTTTGAGGCCAGCCTAGGCTACATGAGACCCTATAAATAAATAAATAAAATAAAATAAAATAAATAAATGTATGTCACAGGAAAAGATCCCATTTAGGGCAGTGTAAATTATCATGACCAACAAAGATTTCACACCCTTTCCACTGGTACTTCATACAGTACCTGTAAAAATATGAATCATTCTGACAATTAATTTGACATTATCTCCTATGATTGAAGACTCCTGGGCCTTATTAGTTTGAGTTCTAGTTCTAGACACCAGGAAACAGACATATTCATTGCAGCCAGTTTCAATGGAGAAAATTGGTCAATAAGCCAAATTTCATTAACAGGAGAATGGATAGACTGTGTGGTATAGTCAACAATAGTCATTTATAAGAGTTATGTGGATCTAAAAACACAAAAAGGCCAAAAGCAAGTTGTTTGTGGCTACTGTAGAGTGTTATACCATTTGCATTGAGTTAGAAATAATACTGTCTGTATGTCTTTTATGGATCCCTAAATACAGATAGTAACAGTATAAAATCCATGCAAACAACCACCAATTCAAGATGGCAATTACTCAGGTAAGCAAAATCAGGCAGAGCAATGGGATTAAAAAGAGGACACAGGGACCTAATCTTTTTCTTCCATTCAAAATGTCTGATTTGGGGCTGGAGCTATGATGGCTCAGCAGTTAAGATGCTGATTCAGTTCTCCAGAACCCACATAAAGCCAGATGCACAAAGTGACTCATGCATCTGGAGTTCATTTGCAACAGCTGGAGGCTCTGGCACACCCATTTTGCCTGTCAGTCTCTGCTTGAAAATAAATCTTTTTTTAAATGTCTGATTTAAATACAGGAAAATGTTAAAGATATCATAAAGCCAGTTGATTTTTTTTTTACAATTTTCTACTTTTCTATGTTTGAAAAGTTTCATAGGAAGAAATTTATAGAATATTCAGTCAATAAAGTGTAGTCAAATAGCTTACCATATGACAGCAGTCTCTTCTGTCTCTATTCTAATACTTTTTTTCATAGCAGGCTTTGATGAGCACTAGCTCTGTGACTCAGCAACTTTTTAAAACTCTGAGTCTTCATTTCTCCCATTTATCAGCTAGTGGAGATAGCTTCTTCCCAGTGCTAAAGAGCCAGCCCAGTGCCTGTTGTAAGTGACCACTTGCTCACACCTCACTCATCTAACAAGTACACATTGAGCTGATACTGCCTCATACAGAAGAGAGGACAGGGACTGAAGTTACTGCAAGAGAGAATGCATTCTAGAGAGGGGAGGCATGGGAGAGATGCCAGCTAGACACAGGATGGCGAGTGGAGAAGAAAAACAAAGCTATTAGCTCCAATGTCCTCTCTTTCAGCATCCTTGATTCTCTCTCCCTCTCCTTTTTATTTTTTAAATTTTTTTATTTTATTATTTTTCTGCAAGGAGAGATTGAGAATGGGCGTGCAGGTGCTGCAAACAAACCCCAGGCACATGTGCCACTTGGTGCATTGGGCTTTATGTGGGTACTGGGGAATCAAGCGGGTCGGTAGGCTTTGCAGGCAAGCATCTTAACCACTGAGCAATCTCTCCAACCCCTCTCTCCTTCTCTTCTACTTGCTCTCCCCTGTGGCCCTGACAAGTTGGCACCAAACTACTTATTGCCCAATGAGCTTTATGATGGATTCTGCTTGCTAAGGACACTGCAACCCTCATGAAGTCAGAGCACACAGCATGGCCATGGGCAGGAGACAGTAACTCTACAAGATCTTGTTTGAAGGATGATGGGCTGTTGGCTGTCTAGATGAATACCAAGGAGAGCGCTTAGACTGGCACTACTAGCCAGGTTTGGGGGGGGGGGGTTTGTGCATGTGCGCCTGTGTGTAGAGTATATGTATGCTATATGCAAGTGTGTGTGCAGATGCATACTCCATGTGCGGACATGCAGAGGCCAGAGGAGAATGTCAGGTTTCCTTGAAACGGGGGTCTCTCCTTCAACCTAGAGCTACTGTCTATCAACGATCCCCAGCTTTTCTCTAGTCTCTGCCCTTTGCCACCACACGGACTGGGGTTACATATGTGGGTGGACATGACCAGCTTTTTGTGTGGGTTCTGGGGAGTTGAACTTGGCAGTCTCTGGCTTGAGAGGGTCTCATAGTTAAGTGGCAAGTACTCTTAACCACCGAACCATCTCTCCATATGCTCCTAAACTCATTTTTATCAGTCAGGGTTTTTTATTCTAATTCATTATTTCATAGTTGCTTCTTTCCTTCTATGGAGACTTCAACCAACTTCCCAGAAAACAGTTTATGCATTGTGGACACTTCATTCTTAAGTATCTCGATGCCGCCTTTTGACCTTTTCTTACTGTTTCGGAATGAATTAGTCATTTCGTGGTTCTTAAGGGAATAACACCAGCTACCATTTATTAAGCATCTGGCATGCGCTTCTCTCATCCTGCCACTTCTGCAATGTAGGTTTCACTCTCCTTTTAGAGAATGATATTGCATCATGGTTAAAAACAAACTTCAGGCCTGGAGAGATGGCTCAGAAGTTAAGGACGAGGACCCGAGGGGGCCTGAAACCACCCAAGTTCAACTCTCCAGATCCCATGTAAACAGCTGGGTATGGCCACGCACACCCACACCTGTAACCCCAGGCACACAAAGGGGGCAGAGAATCACCTTGACTTGGGAAAAACAGAAGGAAGTCCTGGTGTCAGTAAAGAAACCCAGACTCAAATAACAATGTTCAGGAGAGTGATGGAATAGGACCACAAACATTTTCCTTCAGCCACCACAGGTGAGCACAGGGAGTGTTTTACACACACACACACACACACACACACACACACACACACACACACACACACACCATATTCCATACATAGCAACAATAATTAAACAAGCAACTTCAAGAGCAGTTAGTCTTGGGTTTGAGTCCTGGTCATGCCACTTAAAACAGTGTGACTTTGCCCCTCTGGCCTTCAATTTCCCTTTTTTTTTTTTGGTAAAAGAAGAGAATTCATTATCCCATATAGCTATTGTGAGTATTATACCCAATAATCCACAGTGGTAAATGTTGTGGTTACCATAGAGCAAAGGCTCAATAAATGTCTTAGTTATTAATATTGTTTGCTTGTGTGTGTGGCGTACATACGTGTAAGCACCTATGTGGCACCACATGTATCTGCCTGTGGTGGCCATCAATCTTCTTCTACTATTCTCTCTTGAGCCAGCATCTCTCACTGACCCCTTAGCCTGTCATTTTCTTGCAAGTTCTTGCAATTCTTGATTCTCTGCTCCCATGTTAGACTGGAGTTACAGATGTGTGTGGCCACACCCAGCTGTTTATGTGGGTCCTGGGGATCAAACTCTTAGCAGTCTCTCAGGCCTCATCAGGTCTTCATGCTGCTCAGCAATCTCTCCAGCCCTGTTTTTAACACTTAAAGGGATTAGGCAGGTTACACTGAAACATGTGAATAAAAATGTTTTCTGTACTGGACAATTGTAGAACTTGGAGAACATAAGACTTTTAGCATAGACATTGGTACACAGGACTATCTTTAAAATGCTTGTCCACATACTCTTTAAGAGAATAATCTACAGTGAAGTAAAGATAATACCAAATGTTTCTCCAATTGGGTATTTTTTTCTATGGACCTTGTACTAAAAGAAGTCTCAGAAATATTTAAGGAGTTGTTACAAACTTAAATCTTCAATTCTGCTCCCAGGATTATGTCAGGTATATTGGTAGATCCCATGAACTAGAAGTCAGAGTCTCTGGTATGAGCATAGCTATAGGATATGTTTGTGGAAAAGACAGAAATAAATGTGTTAAGCGATGGACAGAGGAAGAGGTGCTGAGACAAGACTAAGACCAGTGGGTCTGTGAGAGCTCAGAAACATCTGGAAAGATGGTTTTGTGGGTGCCATTTTTTATGGTGCCATATGAATGGACTGAGGAATTAATGGGCTTGACTGTAGGCACACGAAGAAGAGATGCTTCTGACCATAAGCAGATCATAATGGCGAGGAGAAAAGAGAGTCTTGAACACATCATTACTGAGCATGGTAACGTGTTGCTGGCCAGGCGGAGGGGAACACACGAGACAGCACGACTTAGTTTGCTGTTTGATCTTTCCTTCCCAGGGTCTTTTCACCTAATTCATTTGATGTTTGATGACTACGTGCTCTACCTACTCGAATCTCTGCACTGTCAGGAGCGGGCCAACGAGCTCATGCGGGCCATGAAGGGAGAAGGAAGCACGGGTGAGCCAGCATGCCACAGGGACTCACAACATAGACTCTGATGAGTAGCCTGACTTCTGTGTTACATCTCCTCGCTCTATATACTAAGGAATTGCGTTGTGGTGCACAGGTCAGTGCTGTGAGGCACTTTAGAGTGGGAGCATGTGGAAATGGCAGTGGCCTTCAAGGCCATGATGGTGATTGCAAGCCATCGAGGGGTTTAACCCGAGAGTGTCTACTACGACAGAGTGGAAGTACTTCGCTTCTTAAAGTCCTTTAAAAGCAACTAGCCTTGACATTTGGCTCTAAGAACTCACCTTTTCTCTATTTGTAGCGGAAGTCCGGGAAGAGATTATCTTGACAGAGGCTACGCCACCAACCCCTTCACCAGTGCCATCATTTTCTCCAGCAAAATCTGCCACGTCCGCGGAGGTGCAGCCTCCCTCGTCCCCCGTCAGCAACCCATCCCCTGAATACACTGGCCTCAGCACCACAGGTAGGAAAAGAGAGAAAGAAAAAACATTCTTCAGGACTTGAGTATTTTCCTAAATTTGTGGATGGGTCATAGGTGTTGATTTACTCATTGGTCCATCTTTTGTGTACTGCTGTCTTCAAGTCAGCAGATTAAAACATGATAAAATCTCCACTTCCAAAATTAAGCCACAGAAATGATTAAAATTTAAAAAGTTAAGGCACAGCCATTAAAAAAAAAAAACATGAACCAAAGATTGAGCAGTATCTCGGGGAAGGGGTCAGACAGGAAGCCATGCCAGCCCAACTGATCACAGCCAACCTCAGTCTGTCCTGCCCATATCTGAGAAGTGGACGCTACTAGAAGGAAGGCTGCAGTGAAGAGACTCACGCAGCCCAAGACACACACAGAAGCCCCATAGCCAAGAATCACCCAAGCTTAGGTGAGTAATCACCCATGTCAAAAAGAGTTCAATGGATGTGAAAGTTCTGCTTGCAATAGCCCAAAGGTGAGAAGGACCCAATCCACTGGTGGATGACTGGATAAACAAAACCCACACAGCAGGAGATCATTCTATCTTGAGTTTAAAAGGCAGGACATTCTGATGTGTGCTGACATATGGATGAATCTTGAAGGCATCGTGCTAAGTGAGCTAGACACACAAAAAAGAATGTATATGAGTCCACTTCCATGGGACCCTAGAACAGTCAAATTCATACAGACAGAGTAGAATAGGGGAAACAGGACCACGGTTTCCATTTGGGAAGATGAAAATCTCTGGGGGTAGGTGATGGATGTACTTGACGATGTTCAACTGTACACTGAGAATGACTTGAATGGTAGATTTCATGTCAATGTGTTTATCACCAAAGTGTCGGTGGATGTCCAGACCCATGAAAGTGAGCAACCAAATAAGAAAAGGGAGAGTTTATATAATAAAGAAGTCAGCAGACAACAGCCTGAGGAGATGGTCAGGGTGAGGATTAACAGCAGTAATCCAAGTCCAGATTTTCATATATAATTGTTGAAAGAGAAATTTCCACAGGTGGGTTGAACAGAAGACTAAATTCAACGGGAGGAGAATTCATGAACTTAATGAACTGAGGAATGCTCTGATAGTACAATACAGAGTGTTAGGTCTGAGAGCTGTTCTAAGAGAAAGCTGGTATAGCTAGGAAATCCAATGATTTTTTTTTTTCTGGACAGGGTCTTCCTATGTAGGCTGGTGGCCTAGAAATCACTGTGTATACTAGGCTGGCGTCAAACTTGTGGCAATTCTCTTCTCTGCCTCCTGAGTGCTGTAGGATTATAGGCCACCATGTGAGTTCCAGCCCCCCTGTGTAGGCTAGAGTGATACCCAGTCTCAAAAAGACAAAGAGGGAGGGAGACTGGGGAGATGGCTCAGCAGACAAGAGTGTGCGCTGTGCAAACATGAGGACCTGAGCTGGGTCACCAGCATGTAACCATGTAAAAAGCCAGGTATTACCACGTATGCTTATAACCCCAGCCCTGAGAGGGTGGAGACACACTGGGCTCACTGGCCAGTGAAATTATGCATAGGGAAGAGTTGTGTATTGTAAAGCTGGAATAATCTCGAGAGAACCGCTCTCTCACAGTGTGGCACCCTAGCCAGCAAGGGGACTCTCAGGACAATGGGAGGACAGGCAGACTTCTAGGCACTCCTACTTTTCACCCAGCTAGTGAGTGAGCTTGCCAGGCTTTTTTTTTTTTTTGGCAACAATTTGGAGATCTCAAGGTACAGCAGGTGTGATAATAGTCAAGGCCACACTAATGCATAAATGTTTTGAGAGATTTCTGTGAAACATGTTTGAGTCATAAAAGTAGCTTCTTAGAAATACAAATGTGAAACAGGTTCTCTGCAGATGATTGTGAGCTTTGAAGATTCTGGCACATTCCAGCTTTGTTCTCAGGTATCTCCAGGGAGCATTAAACTGTCATCCTACATAAAACTATATATAATCTTTTTCTCAAGTCTCACTTTTTAAATACTCCATGGCTAAATTAGAATGGATCTTGGCATGCACTGGGTCATGGTCTTGGAGGAATTTCCCAAGAACATGTATAGTTTTATGTATATACTATTTATAAAGCACAGATTACTTATTCAAGATGTACTCCTAAAATAAAGTAATTTATTAAGGTACACTTTCTAAATTTAGGGCTTTGTGCATACTTTAATTGGACAGTATTATAAACTAGAAAATAACAACATAAATCTTACAAAACACATTTATCATTATTTTAAAGTTAACTCAGTATATGATTTCCATACAGTCAATTTTTATTTTAATATTTAAATTATTGATATACCATCTGCTTTCCAAAAAGTTTCTAAAGTAGCCTTAATCATTTTTTTTAAAGAACCCAAACTAGGAAGCAAGAACTAAAAGATTAAAGAGGTTAAAACAAACAACCTGTTGAATAACAGGTTTTTTTTAACCTTGAATGAAATTTTATGTGACCTAATTACTTTGCCAGGTTTCTAGCATACTCTGGATATCATATCAAATGATGTATTATCAAGTTCAACTTGTTGAGAGTCAAGGCCAATCAGTTACCTATGACTCTTCAATAAATCAAGGTCTCGCTTGGGATAGACACTTCCTCATTTTTCAACTATAAAAAGAGAACACTATCATATCTGTTTGGTGAACCCAAAGTGAAAATGAGTCGACTGCACATAACCTTTTGGCATCCTTTGCTAGAAGGACCAGGGACTCATGGCAGAGTAGATAATGTGTGATGACTCACTAGGGAAACAGCAGCTCTGTTTATTCGTGTCTATGTCCAGTTCCACGGCCATGCCTACACATATTTCTAAGTATGATTTTTGTAAACTATACTTATTAAGTTAAAGGACTCCAACTCAATAGATTTCCACAAGGCAAAACCCAGTCCATCTGCTGTTTCCCCACCCCCAACTTTTGTGGGCTTGCCACCCTCCCTCGTGGCCAGGCAGGATTGAGAAACTTTAACTTGAGGAAAAAAACGGGCTCTTTTTCTCATCAGGAGTATGGAAGTGGTGCCAAACTGTTCAGTCCATTTAACATGACATTAGAGTGCAATTCTTTAATGTCATTTAAAGTAAAATGTTAAGCTCTTATTCTATATGGGCGGGCCACCAAAGGACTCTAAAACCCTCGTTTATGATGTCATTTTAAGTATTCCCTCCTTTGGCAATGACAATAAAAGTTAACTATTAAACTCATGTTTTTCAACTTCCCACCATGGGTTCCCTGCAACACAAAACCAGCAAATTAAATCACTAAGATATTAGGATGCCTAACGAAACAGAGGCAAATTCCTCTTAAATGGCCCTGACTGCAGAACATCTGGCGGGCCCAGCTGCGTTTTCTCCACATCACTTGAGGATGTAACAAAGATGACTGACCCCCTCCATCTTCCCAAATAACAAAAGCCCAGTTATTCTGAAGCCAGCTAAACTGAGTGGGACCCAGTGGTGGACCTTGGTGACTCATTTACAGTGAATTTCTCCTCCTTCCTCTTCTTTAAAGGGACAGAATTAGTAGAAATAAGTTGGGACAGAAAACAGATTGTTTAATGCATTCCTTGACTTTCCACCAACAGGGCTTGGCTTTGTGTGGGCACTTTGCTCATTCGTTTGTTCAGTTTTTCATTCATTACTTTCTTCACTCAACAAATATGGATTCTGTGTTTTATCTGTTTCCAGCCTAGGGAGGAGGGAGTACAGAAATGAAAGAAGAAACAGACATAGTCCATAGTCATTGCCCTTGGTGGTACTTAGATTCCAGTAGGTAAGAGTCAATGCAGAAGTAAAGCACCAATTTTTTTGCATAATTCCAAAGGGTCATAAGTGGTATGAATGAAAATGATAGTATGTTATGAAAAAGTACAATTTGGAGACCTGCCTTTTTTGGTGGTCAGGGAATGCCTGTCTAAGGAGGTAACATTTATCTCAGACCTGAAGAATCCCAAGGAGCCAGCCATATAGAAGTTGGCGGGGGAGCACTGTATGCTGTGGGAACAGCATGAGCACAGTCTAGGCAGAAAAAAGCTTGGCAGTTAGGACTACCTGATGTACACGAGCAAGAGTGAGAATAGCAAAAGAAGAAGTACCAGGCAAGAGGCTGGACTAGGAGTCAGCATAGCTTTCTGCAAACTGGTTCATTAGCTGCCCTTGGCCAGTTCTGTCAATCAAATGTTGACCATGGGGCTGTTGGTACAATGAACTCAAACAGATGTGTTTTCTAGCATCATCAGTGGGCCTGCTAATTAAGTACAGCTCTCTGAAGGACTGAGGCCAGGCAGAACATGTGTAGATACACATATAGGTTTGCTTAGTATTTCAGAAATCAAGCAATGTTATTCAAATAAAAATCTGTAAAAAGATATATATTTTTTAAATCCCAGTTGTCCGGAACAGTAACCATTAGCCATATAAGATCACTTCAGGTGTGGTCAGTACAACTAAGGAACTGGATTTTTCATTTCACTTGGTTTTACTGATTTAAGTGTGAAGGGCACTATGTGGCTGGTGGCTACTGACTACATAGGGCAGGGCAGTCCTAGGCTGTCCACACACTTAAGAGAGTTTATTTCTCAGAAAAGTACAAACAAAGGTTTAGCTCAGTTAAAACCTTGAGCAACATCTGTGATGGTTCATGGTCTTAGTGGGGGGAAAGTTCAAATGATTTGGTCCAAGATCTAAAGAAAAAGTATAGCAGGCAGGCTGAGAATCAATGTCACTCTGCACAAGGTCATTAGTGACTCTTACAACTTCTGGGCCTGGGACGTAACTCGGTGATAGAATGCTTGCTTAACATGTACAAGAATCTGGATTTAATCCAGCCACACACACACACACAAAAAAAAATCAGGATATATGACAGGAAGCAGTGTGTCATAGAGCCTTGCTACTCCAAGTATGGTCCAGGGACCCACAGTACTGCAATCATTGAGAAGCTTATTATAGTACTTACGCCACTTCCACTCAGTGAATCAGGATCTGTATTTTAACAATATCTCCAGAGATTCAGTGGGAAACATGGTTGCTGGGGGAAAGCTTTGGCATTGGAAAGATCTGCATTCAAATTCTACTCTGCACTTAACCTGAGCGAGTCCTTGAACTTCTTGGGTCTCAGTTTTCTCACCTGAAAAAGGATGGATGACAAGTCCGGGCATGGTGGTACATGCCTGTCAATCCCAGTTCTTGGGAGGCTGAGGCAGAGGAAGAAGGGCCACATGTTCAAGACTACTCTAGGCTACATAGGGAGGCTCTACCTCACACCAAAAGAATATAAAACAAAAAAGGAGGTAATTTTACCCACCTCATAGGGCTTTGAGCCAATATGCGAAAAGATACTAGCATGAGGTCTAGTTTATGTTGGATGCATGTTGACTATTTTATTCAACAAATCATTACTGGCTGGCTGTTATATTCCAAACACCCTTCTTGTGTTTAAATCCTTCTAAAAATGAAACAACCTTGAGGAAGAAAAAAGTTTTGTTGGAAATGGGAAGAAAATGTTCTCTTATAGCCATTTCAGAAATATAAGGTAACCAACAACTATTTGAGGATCTATATAGGGGAAAGATTCTCTATATTGGAAAGATCAGGGGTTCCCACCATTATCCCCACACCTTTAAGTAAGTAGGTGTATCAGAACGGTATGGGTTTAGAGATGATACGGGAAAATGCTTATTTGCACTTCCTGAGAAATCAACTCTGTTAAGTGTGTGGACGGTCTAGGACTGCCCTGCCCTATGCAGAATGAGCTTCATAGGGAATAGTTGTTATTGTTTTGCCAACAAACAAATAGCATTAGGGCCATCTTAAAACTTCAACACAAACTATTACCCATGAAGCTTTTCCTTTCATTAGCACATCCCACTGGAGGCCCCACTGGAGGAAAGGGAATGCAAGGGGGGTTCTCTCTGCTCCCAGGCCAGTAGGTGTTAATCTGCTTAAGCCTGCCTGAGTGGATGCGTTAGATTGTTGGCACATGGCCATTTAAGGGTTTTGTTCCTCAGACCACAGGAGCCCATTTTCCCAAGAGTTCCACTAGCCTTTTGTTTGATAACGTCTATTTCTAGCAGCCTTTACTCCTTCAACAACAAATTAAATGGAACAAAAATTTACTGCACATCTACTACTTGGCAGACCCTCTGTTGGGGACACAGAGATGAATAAGGAACAGTTGCTGAGCTCCAGGGGCTCAGGCAAAAGTAACTTCTGCTTCATTCTCTCAGGTGATGGCTATTACCATGACGTCTTCCTACTGCTTGGGAAAAAATTCTTTTGCTTTTCCTGATTGCCCCTTTTAAATATTGGCTGACCTTGCCATACTCCCCTGAGGTCCCAGGGGCTTAAAGGGTTAATTACTAGCTTGTTGTGGCTGGCTCATTATTCACCCAAACTTCCCACCCCCATCCAATTACATCTCCAATAGTAAAATCTGTTTAATGTTTTATGAATGTTTTTCTTTTTACAGAGGCAAGACACATTCATTATACAGAGTTCTAGGCAGAAAACAGAAAATTTAAATATTATCCCTAACTCCCTCAACCAGACATAACCTGTTTTAGTAAAAAGAGTAATTTTTTGAAACTGTAAGAGTAGTATAATTTCATATGAAGGTTAAAACATAGAAGGGAACGTCAGCTAACTTAATCATCTGAGATGGGACTGTTCAGGGAGATTTTCCTTCTAATCTTTTTGGAATTCTTATAAATGATGTAACAGCCTGATGCAGCCTCTGCCTTTTGTGGGAAGACTATGGCACAGATACAACTATCTAGAAAAGAGGTACTTCTCTTTACACCCATGAGTGAGGACAACAGCGATGTTGGTGAAAAATGTTTTAGAAGTTGATTTGTAATTGGCTGCTTTCCTGTGGCCACTCAGACATTCAACCCTAGTGTGTTCAGTTTGGAAAATCTCAGCCCATGATCAGTTAGCCTGGTGCTTTGGGTCAGTGGCAAAATATCATTGCAGGGGCATGTGCCAGAGCAAACCATTCACCTGTGGCTAGGAAATGAGACTCCCAAAATCCCCTTGGAGGGCAGTGACCTGCAAAGCTCCCACTAGGCCCTACCTCTCAAAGGCTCTACTGACCCTGAGTAGCACCATCTGGGAATCCAGCCTTGAACACATGGGCGACAAGATCCACTCTCCCACACCTGTAATGCCCAGTGCTAGGGAAGCTGAGGTAGGAGGATTGTGAGTTTGAAGCCAGCCTGGGCTACAGAGTATCTCAACAAACAAAATGAATCAGAAAAAAAAAAAAACAATCCAAACTAGCATTTGGTGATAGAATGCTACCCAAAATGCTGGCCTTTCGTCCTTGGGATCTGGAATGAGAAATGTCAAAACATCTACTTCGAGTTGCATATTAGAATTCCCGATTCTAATTCATAATGACCAGTATTTGAATACCATTATGAGCCTATCATCACATGTCAGGTTCTCTGACACATATTATGTCAAAACAGTCCTGCAAGATAGAGATCATTACCCCTACTTTACAGATAATGAAACGAAGGCCCGTTCAGTTTACGAGGCTCGCTCAAGATCTCACAGCTAGCATGTGACAGAAACAGGACCCAGTGCAAAGAGAGCCAGTGGTAGAGAAAGTGTGAGGCAGACCTGGGCCTCACCAGCCACCCAGGTAGCCAAGGCCATGGGCAACAACCGTGAGGGTGCTTCTGAGGGTGACTGAAAACAGCTCCCACACAACCTGCTTCCAAGGACAGTGTGCTCCCCACCACCATACAGCTCCTTACTGGCCACACTTGCATTGGAGCCACTGGAAGCAATGAAGGAAAAACTGGGATCTTTAGGGAATTTATATTTCACATCATTCATAAGTTTGCTTTTTTGACTCCAATTTTGTTTTCCTTCTTTCACTCCCAATTTCATACTGTCTGCTCCAAGAAACCCTGTCTCAAAAACCAGAAAAATAAAGCAAAATGAATAGAAATTCCAACCATCTAAATCTTTTGAGAACCTTTTATTTTGTCAGTCTTTTTCTCTCTTTCTCTCTGGGTCCTTAGCACTTTCAAGGTATCCAATTAAAAGGAAAACATGGAATTAATACTGTGTATGGAGTAGGTCACAGTTCAGGCTGCTCTTTAGCAATTTCTAAAAGACCTAGGCAGGCAGAGTCCAGCCATCTAGTTATGTCACTTGAAGCAACTTGTTGGCTCCTTAACACCTGCTGAGTTGAGCATTAAAAAAGTTCATTTGTAGTGCTGGCCTGGGCTATACTCTCCCATTTGATTCTCTTTCCTTCCTCTCTTCTCTTACCTTTCCTGTCCCTTTTCTTCCTTTAAATTTTTTATTGAGTATCTTTTAGCCACCAGGCTCTTTACTAAGCACTGGGGACAATGGTGGACAAATGGACAAGACCCCCATCCCCATGGGACTTGCAGTGTGAGGGGTGAATTACACTCCCCACTGGATGATCTGGGCTTGGGAGACAGCTTTACTACATGAAGACATGAGCACAGAGTGGATGGTAAGGGAGGAGGGGGGATTCTAGGCAGTGAAGCAGAATGTACAAAGGTCCTACGACGTGCAAAACTGTGGTACTATGGAGGAAACAAAAGGTTCTATGACTGGATCAGACAGACAAAAGGCAGTGGGCGTAGGGGATACTTCTGGTGAGATCTTCAGGGACAAGGACATCCCTTGTAAACATGTGGCCTTCATCCGAAGAGCAAGGGGAAGCTATTACAGTGTTCTAAGGCAAAGGCATGTCACTGACTGGTGCATCTAAATTTGTCTCTGCAGGAGCCATGCAGTCCTACACGTGGTCTCTCACGTACACGGTGACGACGGCTGCTGGGTCCCCAGCTGACAACTCCCAACAGGTGCCCTGTATGAGGAGCACTCACATGCCGTCCTCCTCTGTCACACACAGGATCCCGGTTTACTCCCACAGAGAGGAGCATGGGTAGGTGGGATCTGCTGGGACGCTGCCTCGCTCTACATTGACTTAGGATGGGGTTGACTTAACAGCTTTTTCTGAAAGGATACGACGGAGGGCTGCCCTTTGTTTAGTCCACATGGTTTCCTCAGCACTGTACCTTATAGAACTGTCTCGTAGAATCTCTACAGCGCAGGGAGGGAGGGAGAAAAGGGGGAAGGGATCTAGGGGCCCAGTTTCACCCTGGGTGATGAACTTCAGTCCCTTAGCTGGCAAACAGTGGGGCCTGAACTGAGCATGTCTCATCCGAAGCGCAGGCTCTTGCCTCATCGCCCCTTCCAGCAGTTCCCCCGTGTGGCTCTCTGCACACTTTACACCCTTAGGAAGGTGAGTCCTAGACTTTTCTGACTCCCCTTAGAAGTGAGTTCCCCACCCGTGGCATGAAAGACTGCAGGGAGTCACTGTAGGTTCCGGTGGCATTCTGTACGCCATTTGTCTTGTCCGTAACATGTACAAACCTGAGCAAGGTGCTGTGATGAATAACCTACAAACCCATTCCAAAGCATCTCAGTAGCCTTTGCTATCATTCATTGTCCATCAAAAGACACAGACCTCATGACCTCTAATGAGCAGTGGCTGGAAAATCACTCTCTTCTCACTCTGTGTCTTTGGTGACCGTGTGCACGTGTGTCAACAATGAGTGCAGTGTCATCTTCAAGAACACTGTCTTACTTTTTGAGACAAGGGTCTCTCATTGGCCTGCAGCTCACCAATTAGGCTAGACTAGCTAGTCAGCGAGCCCCAGGGGTCCCCCTGTTTCTTCTTTCCTAGCACTGAGATTACAAGTGTGCACCACCTGGCATTTTACCTGGGTGCTCCTGCTTGCAAGGCAGGCACTTACCCACTGAACCCTCTCCTTAGTCCTTGACATTAAGAAGATCCGCTGCCGAGTGGTGCAGGGAGCTTCACCTGCAGCCGCCCACCCACTCACAGGCCACGTGCCTGCAAAGCAGCTGTGGGCTGTGAGAGAGGTGGCTCCCACAGGGTGGAGACTTGAAGATATGCACAGGTCTGTAGGTTGGTGTGCATGGCCAGGTGCCCTCAGCTGTCCACAGGGCAGGCAATGGTCCCACAAAGTATTATTTTTTCATTTAGAATTGGATTCCAGAGGGTTTTCTTTAAAAAGATTTTTAAAATTTTTTTGCAGGATTGGGATTGAACCTACTAGAGTTTTTTTGAATCTGCAGGGAAGGAAGGTGGAATCAGGACTCCTGTGGTCACGGGGTCACAGGTCGCCATCTTTGCCAGGAAGATGTATGAAGGGCAGTAGAACCAGTAGTGGTCCAGATGCACGGAGGACCCTCTGTGGCATAGTGTCTTCACACATGTGATCCCCAGGATAATGCTGAGCAACATTTTTACAGACATGAAAAACTGGGTTATGAATAGCTCAAGGTCACCCAACCAGAAAGTGGCTCCAAACCAGGGTCTCTGAGGCCTGGCCAGCCTGGCTCTTGCATTTCCCCAAGGTCAGGGATTACAGAAAACATACATCCTTCCCCAGCGTGGCCCAGCAGGGGTCTTAGAAGTGAGGAAACATGAATCTCCAAACAATTTCCTCTCTTTCCCTATTTAACTTCAGGATGTATCAGGGGCTTTGGGGCGCAGTGGAAGGAGTGGTTTCTGTCACCAGTTATGTTTTGCTAAGGTCTGAATTCTATTCCCTAAGTGTGCACTCATCATGAGTGCTGAGGGAGAAAGAAAAATCAACCTGGGGTTTCAGCTTATCACAACCAGGCCATAGGGTGGAGATGGTAAGAATCAAGGAAAAAAAAAGGGAGGAGAGGACAAAGGGGGAAAAATAGATAAGGTTGATTTTTAAAGGTGTCAAACTGACTTGTTCTCTCTGTTATGACTCACACTATTCAATGTGCTTGCTGCATTTTAGGTACACGGGAAGTTATAACTATGGGAGCTATGGTAACCAGCATCCTCACCCAATGCAGAGCCAGTACTCAGCCCTCCCCCATGACACGGCCATTTCTGGGCCTCTCCATTACTCCCCTTACCACAGGAGCTCTGCACAGGTAAGTGTGGGTGGGGTTTTGCTGGCTTGGGGTGCCTGGTACTCAGTCAACTCAAGTGTTTCCCATAAACTCCTTCTACAGACTGTGTGTCTGCAGCCTGTGGGTCCCCAAGGACAGCACAATCTTTTCAGCAGCAATGCTTCTGCCCATTAGTGATTGGTTCACTGTGGGTGCTCCGCCAGCAATCATGTGCTACTTACCCTTATTCATCTCAGAGTTGCTGAACAATTCTCTTTAATCCCTTCTCTTTGACCTCTCTGACATCAGGATCCAATCAGCTGTGCTGCTGATGGCCTTTTCTGGCCAGCCACCCTCATCCTGGGCCCAAGGGTGAGGTCCGGGCCAGAAGACTTCACCCTTGGGTCCCTTTTCCATCACTTACTCATGATGTTCTGTGGGGATCTTGGCACCATGCCAGCTGGTCTCCTGGTCTGTTTCTTTTTAGTCTAGCCCTCATGGGATCTTCGCTAGAAGAATCCTGAATGGACCCTATTCCCATCAATTGCATCTCACCACTATCCAACAAACTGGGCCCTCTGTAGCCTGAGGTGGTGGGATACTGAGGTTGTACCTGGATAACTAGTGTAAAGTACTCTACTTGTCTTAGATACTTTCCTGTGTATTGACCCCAAACACAGCTGATCACCAATTTAATTCTGCAACCTAAAAAGTCTCCACAAACTGGCTGTCGTGGCCTCAGCCCAGGCCTTCATTGTTGCTAATCTAGGTGATGGACAGGGCTTTCTTGGTGGTCTGTCTCTGAGGTTTTCCCCTCTCTGCAGCTGGAGGATCTTTTGGAAAAAGCTCACTGACCATGTCGTTCCCTCTCTGGCACCCCAGTGCTTTCAGGGTCCAATTCAATTCTTTAGCATGTTTCTTAAGATTCATTTCCTTTCTGGCCTACCTACCAACCCCAGCCCTTGCCCTGCCATGCCAGCCCGTGTGCAGGTGCCCTGTGTGCACTGACTTCCCCCATGTCTTCACCTTGTTCTCTCTAGCTGGAAGTCTCTGCTTATCACTCAGGATGGCATCTTATAGCCTTTGTGGCATTTCCTGACAGTGCCCCCTTCCTTCCTCCAGGACCTTACTCAGGTGTCACTCTCTGGGCTTGCTCTCTCATTCACACTCTTCACACCCTGTTAACCAGTGACTTTCCTGTCTAATTCTGTAGGAGCCCTCAAGCTCCTTGAAGGTGAAGATTAAGTCTATATCCCCAGATCCCAGGGCATGGCAGCCCCATCCAAAAGAACAGCTTACTTTCCCCAAGCACTTGTTACATGCCAGGCTCTGTGCTGAACACTCTACAACTTCTGTATAACCCTTGCAGAAGAGGAAGTTCTAATCCCTGGACAGGTAGTGAGGCTCCCATCCAAGCTCATGAGCACCACCCTCTCACTATGTTCAGTGGGCAGATGAGTGTATGAAAGGTACCATAAGCATGACCAATGGTATGGATAAATGTGGGTAAGCAGAGCATGCTCATTCTCTTATATGGGCACAGAAAGCCACAGGTGAGTTTTGAGCCAGAGAAAACAGAATCAGAGACATCCTTAAGAAAGAGAGCTGTTGGGTCCTAAATAGGTTGAGGCAGAAAGAAGACTGATAGGGGAAGGGGTTTCTTCCAGGAGAGAGGGACGGCAGGATGGAGGTGACGATGAAAGCCATATTGCATCAGCCACAGCACCCAGCCTTGCCTCAGAGGGAAGGAGAATGTATCCACAACACACAAGCACTCAGGACAAACAGGCCGTCTGTTTTGAGTTCCATGTTATACCAAGGGGAGCCTTGGTTTAGTCCCCAGACAAGCCAAGAAGTTGATGCCACTGAATCATCGCCTGGGGCATTCATTACCAGTCTCTGACTGCGTCACACAGAGATGCCAGCTCCATAGGTGCTGCCTCTCCTGAGAGCAAACTCTGTGATCCTCACGGGGATCCCTGAATAACTTAGCATTGCTACCCAGGCCATATTCAGCACATTCTAGGCAGCTCATTCATTCATTCCTCAAGTGGTTGTTGAGGGCCCACTGTGTGTGAGCACTGCTCCAGCTTTCCTGGATAAAGTAGGGAGGAGCACACTCTAGCAGGAGACAGTGTCACTAAGCCACAGTCCTCAGCATTATCTCCCCTCCTTTCTTATGCCCTCATCCCTTGACCCCAGGAAATTTCAGGAGCTGCTTCTGAGGGGTGATATTCTTAAAGCCATTGCCATAAAAAGAACCCAAGTTCTCCTTGAGACCCATGTAGACCCTGGTGATCAAAGATAAGTCTGCAGCATCCGCTCTGGAAGCCACAATAGTCCCTAATTGGAACACTATCATTCAAGAGTTGGTCTTAATAGAAAGGCCCAAGGATTAAGACAGAGTCCATAGAGGAACTGTCGGTACCTAGAATAGTTGTGAAACGTCCCAGGGACCTGAAGCACCCCATCCACCATCATGCCTTGTGACCCTCAGGCCTCTGCTACCCTCTGTCTCCAACATAGAGGCACACACACGAGTTAGTTCACCATCTGTAAAGTGAGGCAGATAGAAGTTAATTATGCCTCCACCCAAGTTGATGGATGAGGTCAGTGTTGAAAATGTCTCACTCCTAGGGAAGGTCTTATCTACAAAGCCTCCTTCGTTTTGTTTTTCATTAACATTTATACAAGGAGCACTGTTGTAAGCACTTTGAAATCGATGGACTCATTTAATTCCCATAATAACCTCAGGAAGACTGCATTTTTCCCTCAGTCTTAGAGGCCTCAGAAAGCAGTGTGGACGGAGCCATAATCATAATGTGTGGCTCTGGTAAATGTGCATATCATGCATCTAGTAAGTGGCAAAGCAGACGCATGTGCAAATTCTCCAACTCTCAACTCAAGACCCAAGGCAGCGGCACTTAAACCACTGTTTTCTATGTTGGGGGGGTGACCCAGAAAGTCAGCCCTGTATTCTCAGTAACTTTGAAGCTACCAAAGAGAAACGGCACATTTCCACGACACCTTGCTTCTTTCTTTTCTCAGTTCTTTGGAGTAAGGTTGAGCTTTCAGGGAAAAATTCACTTCAAGGTTTATTAGTTTTAGCTTTCTATAGCAGAGGCCAAGCTGCCTCCATCCTCTTTAAATGAATTAGCATACTTCATTATAGCAGACTCATGCTTCTGGGGTAGGGAAGAGTGTCTATCTGAATTGAAGAGAAATCAATTATACCATGTCATTAAAGAAATGCACCTGGTTCCCAACCAATCACTTCTGCAAATAAATACCTGTTAGGTTGGCCTGAAAGAACCGATCCATACATCTGTGGACTGTAACAATCATATGCATCCCAGTATTTATAGGCTAACTTGATTTTTAGCACAGAATATGCTATATTCACTTGTTGGTATCACTCATTTGTATAACACGTTTGCCTGAGGTTAATACAAAGTAAATCTCCCAGCCCAGCTTGAATTCTGATAACCTATAAATTAATGGGTAAAATATTTCTGAGTCTCATTCAATACAAGACCATGGAGCCCTTACCCTGTCAACAGCCATGAATGTGAACTGAGGCCCTAGCATTCAATGCCATGTAGTCAACAGAAACCCTATGGCTAGAATCCACTTAGGATGGACTAGAAAGAGATTGCTTATTTCTCATGAATGCCTGCTTGCAGCATCACCAGCTGCCTGGCCCAAACCAGCCCTGGGGCCAATGGTTTGCTTACAGTACTTCACTTTGGGATACCATCTTGGGACCAATATAAAAAAAAAAAGAAGGAAAAAAATCAGTCAACTATAATGTAAAATCTTCAAGTACAGAGCCAGCCTCTCTCAGTTCAAATCACAGCTCTGCCTCTGATAGGTTCTTTGCCTCAATTTCTTCCTCTGAAAAATGGGGATCATTGTAGTATCTATTTCATAGGGTTGCTATGTGAGGGTCGAGGGAGTTAATGAAGGTTGGAACAGGGCCTGGCTCATGGATAGCACTATTTGCATTTATAATTATCATTTATCACACAGTTATAACATTGCTATATTTTGTTTAATTGTTATGACCTGTCTTCCTCACTGTACTAATTCTTTAGAGGTAAGAGCCAGGGCCTTCTTTTCTCTATCATACTTCTGGTGCCCAGCCTAGAGGTTGGCTCTTAGTGACTGCTCAGGAAGTACTTGTTAATGAAATGAATAAATGAATGGACCCTTGTTCTGGTTACTGTGCAACCTCAAGCAGGGCACTGCCCTTGTTTCACCTTCACCTTAAGGATGAGAGATGGGAAGTGACGGTCAGTCATTAATGGACCACAATCGTATCCTTTTCAGAAAAGAAGACCATCAATAGTAGTTAACTCATGTTGAAAGTATACTACAAGGGAGTCTGATTTCACATGTAGACATTCTATTAATCTTGACACTCAGCAGATGTGGATTGTCTGAAAAAAGCTTTGGGGAGACACATTCTATCTCAGAAGCCAAGATGAAATCTGCTGGGGGCAGGCCTTGGGAGCAGTGAGAGCTGCCTTTCATAGGAAAACAGTTTGTCCTCCTGACTCAGCCACCTTTCACCCTTTGCTCAAGTAGCAGCCCATTTGGTGAGGGGCAGGGATAAAGGGCCCATTCTTCTCTTTCCAAGTGTAGGAAAGTCAGCCCCTGGAGTGGGGAGTCAGTTCCCAAAATAGACTTCCTAATACAGTTCCAAAGAGGCTAAAAGTCAATCACAGCCAAGATGGACTTACGCCATAGCCACTGGATGGCAACTTTGACCCCATTCACACCCATGGACACACGCACATCCTTCACGCACTCTTTTCTGGGGGTGGTAACTGATGATTTAGCTCCATTCTTAAAGTCAGTAGCTACAGCTTGTGATTTGACCCAGAGAATGATAACTTCCTGCCATAGACCCTCAACAAAAAGCGCCTTTATTCCAGGCTGAGCTATTGGGACCCCAAAGTTTGGACCCAGCATGCTTAAGGGCCTTGAAAATGAGGCCAGATGTAAAGTGTAAAAGGTGAGGCAGATGCCACGGGACTGTGTCTGTGCTCGTATCAGACCACATAGAAGCTGCATTGGTCTTGCTAATCACCAAGCCAAGGCAGCAGGCACTTCAACCATCTTGCCGTTCAATGATCTCTTACACCAGAGGGAAAACGAGTCACTGACTCATTTGCAATTAGCTGACCTAACAGGACAGAACTTTCCATGCTGGTAACAGAATTATATTGTCATACTGGAGATATTTTGAACCAGTCTAATTTCCAAGAGCAATTGCTCTTTTGAGTCTATGACACACAAACTCTGGGCACAGCTGTGTCTGAGGGTCCTTAGACAAGGCACAAAACCCACACACTCTTGAGTTTCATGGGGAGAGCTCCAAGTCCATACTGTGACATTTTCCCAGCCCAGGCCAGAGTCAGGGAGATTGGGGTCTAGACCAGCCGAATACGATGGCCTGGGTCAGCATTCAAGATCCTGGCCTTGTGCGGGAGGAGGGAGTTTGACGAAGGAAGAAGATAAAGGGATGAAAGCTGTGTGGGCTGACTTCCCACAAAAAGAGTGGTCTAGGAGTGGCAGGTCAGTATGATATGAGGAACTGCGCCACCCTAGGACTGAGTTTCTGTGTCAGCTTCTCTCCCAGCTTGCTCTGGGACATTGGGCACGGGTCCTAGTTTTCTGATTTCCATAATCCCAAAGGATCTTTCTAGTGGTGATGTCCTAATGTCCATTCATCAAATGGCGTCTAGCACCTGCTAGGTGCCCGGTACCATGCTAGATGTTGAGGACGTAGTGTAAACTGGACAAAGCCCCACTGGGGGCAAATGAATACAGGCCAGTGGAAAGAAACAGCTGCAGGATATTTGGCTTCTTGAGATAGGATGTCCAGAAAAGTCTCTCTGAGGAGGTGACGAGCAGAGCTCTGAAGAAAAGTAAACAGCCAAGCAAAGGGTGTTCAAGAAGTCTAGGAAGAGGGAACAAATAGGACCACCTCAGTGTGCCACAAGACTCGAAGGGGGGGCCTCTGTGCCTGCAAGAACCCCACAGGAATGGGGTGACACACTCCCAGGTATCTTACTCAGGAAAATACTGGGAGGGGAAGGAACAGCTTTGAAAATTAAAGACATTTTTTATAATAGTCAAATATTTCTTAATGCTATTTGCTTAACACACCTGGGATCCTGAATCCCCCCTCACAGACCCCAGGGCCCTGGATTACTCCACACAGTACCCTGTGGGTCCCCACACCACACAGCACATGGGTCTACGCCAGTATTGCTCATCTGATTTAGGATTATGAAAGCCTTGGCGTGCTGTCCACAGTCTCCTTGGCAACAGTCCTTGGTCTTTTTCCCTTGAGTTCCCAGACACCACCTACGCCCCCTCCCTTCTTTCTAACTGTTCTTTTGACTGGGAAGTGGCTGTGCTTCGCTATGTGAGGCATGCCATCCTACCTAGGAGAGAGCTCTCACTACTCCAATTTGGGTCCCTCCTTCTTGAACTTCAGAATGGCTCTTCTCTTCACAAACTTTAGGCCTAAGAGCCCTCTTTCCCTGCTTCCCTGGGCTCCAGCTCCAAGAGGCAGAGTGGTTTCCTTTTCCACCTAGACTCCCAGGGAGCAGCCATTGTAATCACAAACACTTCTCTTGCTGTCTAGCCTTCAGCCTGTCTGTCTCCCTCACAGGAGGCAGCCTCCCACCTAATCCCTTGGGGTTCCACTTTCCAACTGTCAGGAAGACAGATGGGGAGCAGAAGAATTCACACTCACACTCCTCCCCGCATTGGCTCCTGTTCTTGTTGGGGTGGTCCTCAGCACAGCAAGGACATCTTTGTGCAGACTGGCCTGCAAAGGGGAGGTCTCCAAGGGAAGCCAGTAGCTCCTCCCCTTCCTCTTCCCTGATCATTCTAAAAGGGGCTTATTTGCATAGCTGTCTTGGTAACAGTGAAGAATGTAAAAGAAGCACTTGAGAGGCCCTTCCCTCATGCCTAATCCCACTTCTTGTGGCCGCCAGCACCTGTTCTTTCCCTGACCTGTTCACAGGCATCCTTCCCCTGCCTCCTCCCATGGCTCCTCTTGACTCCTTCCTCCATAATCACACACAGCCCAGGAATTTACCATTTCCTACTTGCATATCTTCCATGAACCAAACCGAAAGATGTTCTCTAAATGATAGGCACTAATAATAACCTCTGAAGCTGTTGACTTGCTTTCTCTTCAATAGCCTGCTTTTAGGCTGCAGTTCATAATTGAATTCAACTGCAAGATGCTATTTTTAATGTCATTGTGTTTTACTTGGCAATGCTGTTCTCTTGGGTTGATGGAATAGGACTGATCATATCTCCATAGCTAATGATAACACTCACCCCCATCCAGCCATACATCTGTATTATGTGGACACACTGCTGCTAGCACACACACACACACACACACACACACACACACACACACATACACACACACCTATCTAGATTTCTCAGTTGAGATGGTCCTTTTTGGGTTTGACTTCCCAAGATATTCCAGTTAGGAACACAGAGCTTCAAACCGGAGTCTTCTTACTGGGTGAGTGAAAACACACCAGACACTGGCTGTACAATTTCTTATACTTCTTTCATTGACTGCATCCTCAGACCAAGGTTCAATCTTCAAAGAAATTCATTTATTCCATTCCATCAACTCCCAGGAATAGTATCTTGAGAAATTTATGTGAAACTGTGAACATGACTCATCTGTGTGTTTGAAATCTCAAGGTAACTAACTTTGTGAACTTTCTTTCCCCTCTACAAGTACCCTTTTAATAGCCCCACTTCCCGGATGGAACCTTGTTTGATGAGCAGTACTCCCAGGCTGCATCCTACCCCAGTCACTCCCCGATGGCCAGAGGTGCCCACAGCCAACACGTGCTACACAAGCCCGTCTGTGCATTCCACGAGGTATGGAAACTCTAGTGACATGTACACACCCCTGACCACGCGCAGGAATTCTGAGTATGAGCACATGCAACACTTTCCTGGCTTTGCTTACATCAACGGAGAGGCCTCCACAGGATGGGCTAAATGACTGCTACCATAGGAATCCATATTTAATAAGAATTAATAATAATAATAAAACCCAATACCCACCCTCCAGAAGACTTTATCTCTATACATCATAACTTGCGGGCTGTTCCTAAGCATCCATTTTCCTAATGAGTGGGAGGATGTTCCACACAGGATGAATAGACTTTAGTTCAGAAACAAGACTTACTAAAAGTCAGTGGGATTGGGTTTCTGTAGCCAACCAAGCTTGACTGTTTCTAGAGAGCACTATCATGGGCAGGCCAACTTGTGCCTTTTCCCTCGGCCCCACGGCCTTGTGTTGTGCTGACAACCACTCCCTAGAGGCTACTTATTTTTTGTTGACAAAAGCTCTTTAGTCTTGAAGGATGTATACTGGAGCCAGAATTTGGTCTATGTTCTTGGATGGGCACATAATTTACCAAGAGCATTGACCTGATCACTTGCCTGCCATCTCACTGTCAGACGTGTTCTCTGCCTCCCTTCTTCCTCATGGGGTCATCACTGCTTCCCAGAGCACCAGTCTCAAGGGAAGTTTCTGGATATGCTAGGTTACCTGTTAGACTCACATCCGCCACAATACCTGTATTATCCTGGAATGTAAGCACTGTTTTGTGGGAAGAAAGAGGCCTGTTCTATGTTGCCTTAAGTTGACTGAGGTCTGTAAGGGACCTGTTCTTTTATACAAGGAGTTTTCCTAAGTTTGCACAATGGCTAGCATCAGCAAAAGGCAGGAGAGGGTTTCATTTTAAGTTCTGTGAAAATACTGATTCATGGCACAGAGCACATATTCACTCTACTGTGTTAACTTTGTGAAGCTGATGGACCAAACTTTAATTTACCAAGCACCAAGTGTGAAAACGACTTTCCTGGTTCCTCCATAAGACTATAATAATTTACGACACTTTGCTAGAAAAAAAAGTTTCAAAGCTGTGCCTTTGAGCCTATACTATACTGTGTATGTGTGGAAATAAAAATGTATTGTACTTTTGGGAAATTTTTTCGTAGGTATTTTTCTGTCAGATTTGTAGCTATTTGTGAGGTTTGTTAGAGATTAACATAGGTTTTCTTTCTGTATTATAAGATGCACCAAGCAATTATGGTGGACCTATTACCCTATGGGTAAGAAATAAATGGGAATATGACATCGGATGTGTTAGCAATTTTTCTGTAAATAAAATGTTTGATCACACCACTCAGTGTGATAATCATGTCTACAGCTAAAATGGAAATAGTTTTATCTGTACAGTTGTGCAAGATATGAATGGTTTCACACTCAAATAAAAAGAATTGAAATGACCTGCTTCCTTTTCATTTCACATTTGAAATGACATGACATGTGTGTGCATGTGTGCATGTGAGTGTGTCTGAGAGAGAGAGAGAGAGAGAGAGAGAGAGAGAGAGAGAGAGAGAGAGAGAGAGAGAGAGAGAGAGAGCATTCTTAAACACAACATACAAAGCATATGAGTTGTCAAAACAAAACTAAAAGACCTTGCTGGGTGTGATGATGTACACCTTAAACTCTAGCACTCAGAAGGCCGAGCCAGGAGGACGGTGAGTTCAAGGCTAGCCTGGATCCTGTCTTCAAAAACATCCACCACCACCAAGACCTTGTCTGGCTGCATGACTATGCTTGCTCAGTTTCCCATCAACTTTTCTCATAGTAATCATAAAACCTGGATAGGCTACACACCTTGTCCTTGACTAATGAATGATGAGGTAAGCCTAGTACCTATAGCCTGATTAAAAAGGAGTGCTGGAGAGATGGCTCAGCAGTTAAGGCAGTTGCCTGCAAAGCAGAAGGACCAGAGTTCAATTCCCCAGTACCCACGTAAAGCCAGATGCACAAGGTGGCGCATGTGTCTGGAGTTCATTTGCAGTGGTTGGAGGCCCTGGCATGCCCATTCTGTCTGTCTGTCTGCCACTTTCTCACTCTCTCAAATCAATAAAATAATAAAAATACATGTTTAAAAAATTGAAAAGGACCTGATCTTCTACATACTGGGATTTGTTCTAAGTTTGCATGATGGCTAATGTCAGTACAAGGCAGGAACCTTCAGCTCTTAGAGGGAGTAAAATTCATCATTAAGAGTGAGTTCCCAGCTACTTAGTTCATTATGCTCTAATGATCACTGGCTGTAAAGATATTTCAAGTGCAGTGCTTTAAATGCTAATAAACTTCTGGAACAGCACAGTAACATTACTGAATACTTAATAAGTTTTAAATTCCTTCTCAGCACAGTATTTTGATTCTGTGGCTGAGGGGAATGGGATATAGAAATGATTTTTTTTCTAAGTGTTAAAAATCTAGAAACCAAGAGAAATTTAGAGATTTCCAGAAATGGCAGTAGTAATTGTATTAACCAAAAGGCATGAGAATTTGACAACTTAATTTGCATTCTGAAAGATTTATTTTTAAAGCCTACCTCTTTCATGGTATTACATAACATGTTTGTACCTGAAAATGATCTGAAGATGAAATTATTTATATTTTACACATAGCATCTCCTTAAATATATTTAGCTATGTTGCTCCACAAAAAGAAAGTAAACGTTGGATCTTGTGATAAATTAGACTTTTTGTCCATATTCCATGAAAAAAGCAAGGGAGAGGAAGAATGAAATTTCAGACTCAGTCTCTGTTTAAAATAAACCTGAAAATGACCAGCCCCATCATTCTTTTAGAATTCAAAGCTGGTGCTCTGTACATGAAAGGTGTAAGTTTGACTTTCCTCTTACTGAGTAACAAAAGTGATGATCAAATTCTCCATCCAGATAGCAGGGTGAATAACACCTATTTACAAATAACAGCCACAGCTCATTAACCACACACCTCTTTAGGTGAAAAGTCATCACAATTAACAAGAGTCTGAGGCTGAGAGAATAGAGTTGGCTCCAGGACCATTACAAGGGAAAAAATGTGTGTCTTATCCTCACAACACAACCAAGAACTGAGCACCTGCAGCACTGTGGCACTGTGGCAAAGAAGGCAGCTGCGGATGAGGGCAAGTGAGCATGAGGCATCCTCTCCAGACAGAACATAGGGCACCCATCTCTGGTGGCTGAGAGTTACCTATGTTCTCAATCGCTCTAACACTTTTGCCTTTGGAGCTGGGAAGGATTCCGATCAGGAAACTTGAGAATGGTGGCAGCTGCTGTGAGGCAGGACTCCAAGACACCTTTTCTCCTCCTGATGGGTTCTCGCCAGTCACCAGAGTGGGAATGGGCCAAGCTGGCAGCTGGGAGTGGGGCCAATCTCTTGTCAGAAGAACAGAGGAGTCTGGCAGCTGAGGGCACTGCACCCCTCTGAAGCTTTTTCTTCAAATGGACTCAGCCAGCTTGAAACTGGTGGAAGTCATGAAAGCAGCCAGGGCAGCTCACCCACGTTGCAGGCCTGCGGGAGCCTCAGCTTTCGCCCCGCAGTGTCCTTTGTCAGGGCTCCAGTCACCACCCCAAATCTGGACAGAAAGGGAACATGTGGCTCCCCAGAAAACACAACCCAGGCTCAGGCCAATCTACAGTGTTTGCCGTTGAGGAAGGCCAATCATGAGGCGGGTATCCATGGGTTCATCACCATGTGACCTTGGATGGATCTCCTCCCCCATCTGGACCTCAAGCAGGCATGTTAGGATGACAATGACATTCCCTGCACCTTTAAAAGTTTTCCCTGCCTTCAGAATAGATTTTGATCTCTTCCTTAAGTGAAACTCATCATAACGGCTGAATTGAATGCCGAGAAGAACAAAGGACTCTCTCAATCTCCAGCGTAGACATGCAAAGGAAAGAGGGGGGCATGATAGGGGAAACAGCTTGGGGAAAACTCTATTCCATTTATTGAGAGTGGAGGGCTAGAATTCAGATCTAGAAAAGGGTTTCAAGTGTATAAATTATAACCACTAGAGGTTAAAAACAATATATGTATTGATAGACATGTGAGGCAGTGGTGAGCAAGGCCCGAACCCTGACCTATCACAGGCTACAGGAGGGGTTTTCCTGATCTAAGTAGGATGGGGCTGATGGTAAATGAGTGACATAGTCCTGTGACCCAGGCCTCAGGTGATTGTAACATACAGTTAAGGTTGAGAAATACAACTTCTCCCACCTTGACTCAGGGGCTCACTACTCCCTAAACACGTGAACAGGATTTTCTACAGGATTCCAGTCTGTCCAGAGAGGACAGCCATGATCATACAAAACGGGGAAGTTGACAGTAGCCAATACTGTGCCCTATTTTCTGTAGCAGACAAACTTTTTCCCAACTGAGCCGGATGCTGGCCCTGCAGCCACACCTACCCCTTGCCCTTCTAACCTGGGATTTCTTTGCTTTTCTTCCTTGGTAGCCTTCCAGCTCAGGCAGCTTGGACCCTGTCCTTGGGGCTTCCTCTTCTTCCAAGGAGGTCAGAACCTCTTCTGCCTCCTCCCTGAAGCTCTTCCCTTCTCCTCCAGTACCTCAGCACTCCCCCCCCCCACCTATTCTCCCACCTCCATATTTTGCTGCTGTTGGTGTAGGTGGGGCGGAAGGCGTGGGCCTCAGAGTTGAAGAAAGAGCAGTTGCTAGGAAAGGAGAGTGGGTGAGGAGAGATGGTGGGCGGGAGAAATAGGACTCCCCAGTTTTCCACCTCCCTTTCTCATCATAAATGCCTCAAGAGCTCAAACCAGTTGTTGAAGCTCTATTATGACAAAGAACGAGGTCTGACCGTGACAGCAGGGGTGAGAGAATCAGTCACAGCGCTGATATTTTGGTATTTAAAAGTCTAATCAAAAAGCCTGAGGGAAATTTCAAAGAGTGAATTCTTAAGAAACCGCCAAGCTGCTTCTGAGGGACTGTATCCAAAATGTCCTGTTCCAAGGGATCCTAACCTCTCAGGGCCAATGAAGGAGAGATGGTTTCCTAGGGGCTGGAATGCAGTCTTTAAAGGAAGCATCTACACTCTCTCCTCAGCTCACATTGAGTGGCTTGTGGTCCATTTCTGAAACCCACCTGCCCTAATTAATTCATGAAGGCCCCCATGTCCTAAGATCTGCCTCCACTTCTCATAACCTCCCTGATGTGTCGGGGGTTACCATTGCTTCTCTTCAGTTTACAGCCTTGTCCAAGGTCACACTGCTTAAGTGGCAGAGCTGGGATGGATTTACTTATTTATTTTTATTTATTTATTATTTATGAAAGAGACAGAGAGAGGGTGAAGGAGAGAAAGAGAGAAGGGGGGAGAGGGAGGGAGGGTATGGGCACACCAGGGCTTCCTGCCACTGCAAATGAACTCTGGATGCATGTGCCACTTTGTGCACCTGGCTTTATGTGGGTACTTGGGAATTGAATTTGGGCCTTCAGGCTCTGCAAACAAGCAACTACTGAGCCATCTCTCTAGCCCCACAGCTGAGATCTGAAAAGGACTCCTGGGACCCTCTCCTTTTGTCCCCACAGCACCCTGCCCCATTCCTCTTTCCTAAGCAGATTTGCCGGTTTTAAATCAACCTTGACCGTGACAATAGATCCTACTGGGGTCCAAGAGGCTTTCAGAAGTCCTGAAAAAATGGTTGTGCTCTTTACACTCAGGCCGTTCCTAAGCTAGGCCTAAGATTGCCTACACCAGAGGCAGCATTCCACACACTGTAAGCGAATGACATGTTAGCTTTTCCTCTGTCATTTTCCAAGAAATCCATTCCAATACATTATCCAGGGTCAAGATTTGGCCATTGTACAGAAAATCAGGAACAAAGAAAATCAATAATAATGTTTGGGGGGAAAAAAAAACACAGGTCGCAGGAGGATTTTTATTACCAAGTTAAAAAAAAAATAGCTCTACAGGGGAGGAGCAAGGAGCCAAGCATTCACTTGAATGAAGTCATGGGGGGGGGGGGGAAGAGAGGGCCCAGCTACCTCTTGCTGTTAAGGTCACTACCCTTTGACAGAGGTGGCCTCTGACCTCGACAACCCTACAATTCTGTTTTGACTGACCCTGAAACCCATGAAATTCAGATGTGGCCCTGCCCAAAAGTTGAGATAAAGCTGACTAATATGAGAAAAGCTCCCGGTATGTGCCCCCAGCTGAAAGGAGCTGGCAGCTCTTTGGCGGTGGATGCAATTTATTCTGTCCTCCTCCTTTCAGGGAAATGCTAATCCTTCATAGGCAACTGGGGGGAAGACTAAAATGTGCCGATGACCAATGACAATAATCCTTTGTCCCCTGCCACCACCTCCTTGGGCCCGACCTTAAGAGTTTAATCAAATGTTGGTAAAGAAATTAATGCCTTACTGCAAAAGGACGTGCTGGGAAGAAGGGTGGCGAGAATATATTTCCTCTGACATGTGAATCTCAATACACTTAATTGAAAAGACATTGGTTTGAGGAGGAGGTGTTGAAAGTGTTTTAAATTCCTTATTTACACACACACACACATCTCAAAACCATCACTGACTGTTCTTTAACACTATTACAGCATGTCAGTGTTAAAGAAGCTACCCTTAAGGCATAACAATCAAAGCAGTATGTTAGAATTATATCTCTTCTTGCTAAAAGCAATAATAGCAGAAACCAGAAAGCAAAAATAATCCAGGAACAACACAGAGCCTCCAGAGCATCCTTGTAAGGAACACCAAATTATTTATTCTAGTTCAGTCAACACTGGGCGTGGCTGTTCTGTGCCAGCTCTCATTGTGGTGGCCACCCTGTCAGCCATCTCTCTAACCCTTATGAGATCTTGCAAAGTAGGTAGACTTAGGCTCATGAGAGCTGAGAAAATGAAGGTTCAAGGAGGGCAAGTACTTATCCCTGACACCCAGAGACAGTTAAAATTCACAAGTCTCTTTTTGGCTTTCATTTTGCTGCTGGTTGTCAGAAGGGTTTCAGGGAATTTGACAAACATCAGCTTCCGAGATTCACACCATGAGTTGGGAGGAAAGACCAGGGTTGCCAATTCCCAGTCCAGGTTCTTTGGCTACAATTCTGCACTGCGACCAAAAGTGCTGGTTTTCCCAAGGAGTTTGGATGGGATTCCAAGTCAGCTAGACCCAAATAGAGTTGACCCACATTCCGGCTCTTGGATAAGTAAAAATTCCTAAAGGGCAAGACCTGTTCCATGTACTTACTTTGAGAGCCTTACGGTGCCTAGTCAACATTAAACAACTATAATTAGATTTGCCAAAGGTTTTACAGCATGGGGTCAATTAGAATACTGAAAATATCACCTAGGATCCTCACAAGGGTGCTGAGAGCTTATCATACATCTTTAACTGTTAAATCTTTGAGGAAGCTGGGGAAATGGCTTAGCTGTCACTGGCACTTGCTTGCAAATCCTGCTGGACCAGGTTTGATTCCTCAGCACCCACGTAAAGCCAGATGCACAAAGTGGTACATGCATCTGGGGTTTGTTTGTAACAAAAAGAGGCCTATACTCTCTCTCTCTCAAATAAATGTTATAAAAATATTGAAAAAAAAACCCTTTAAGGTCACCTAGTCCACTTCTAATTTTATAAATAAGAACCAGAGATATAGTGCTGTGAAGATGCATCTCAGGCCAGTGAGCAAAAGACCTTCCCTCTCCTGTCTTCCAGTTTTATTTAATTGTATGACACATGACGTCATATGGTAATGTCAGGAATGTGAATATGCTATAAGCTGAAGCTGGTTGGTTGGTTATAAAGGCATCAATTATGAAACATTTCTAAGATCTAACTTTTCTTTTTTCTTTTTGTTTTTTCGAGGTAAGGTTTTGCTCTAGTCCAGGCTGACCTGGAATTCACTATGTAGTCTCAGGGTGGCCTTGAATTTATGGCAATCCTCCTACCTCTGCCTCCTGAGTGCTGGGATTGCGTGTGCCTCCACACCTGGCCTTAACTTTTCTTTTTTCTACTGACCAAACTGATCCCTAAAAAGTCCCCATTACTGGCTTTCAAGATCAAATGATAATAAATTGGGAAAATTGTGGGCATATGGGAAGGGAAAGGAGCCCTTTGCCTGGGAGTCTACTGTTTAAGCCTTCTCCCCAGCTGAAAAATAAGAATCTCTGCATGATTAGCACTATCTGCTGTGAAGGTTGCCTACATAGAGACAACATTCCTTTTCATATAGACATAGCTCCAATGGTAAAATAGCAACGACTTGTGCAGAAGGCCTGAACATATTATGAGTATGACCTTCCTCCTTTCTCAGCTGAAAACCTGCAGTTCTTCTAGGGATCTCACAGAAACTCCATTTACAGTACAAAACATCTTAACCCCCTTGTACTACCCTGGTGACCCATGCTGTTATCAGACTGTAATCCCATCCAAGGCCCCTCCAGAGCTACTCTATAATCCTCCTTGTGGATGAAGGGGAAGGAGACAGAGGAGGGAGGGGGAGTCCCTTAGAATTCCTTTGATGGATGTATTTCCAAAAGCCTCCAAAATCCTATATAGGACTAGTGCTAAGACATTTACGAGGGACTGGCCTTCGCGGGTGGGTGGTATTCTCTCCCTGCCCACCTCTCTATTAATCCCATGCTCAAATCTATTTTAATCTGTCTTCCTAATACATTTCAACTTTGCTTCAGAACTGGCTCTCCCTGAAATTCCTTTTTGGTGGGAAAGTCCAGCACCTAGCTTCACCTGAGAGGGGTCCTCAAGGAGAAGGGAATTCCTCAGGTTGTGTCCTCTGCTCCTGGCACACACAACCAAGTTGTTACCATGTTCCATAAAGTGCCTTGTTATTTTTGACACCCTGAGCTTTCCTTACAGTATTTCTCTCCACCTAGTCCTCTAAACTTCCTCTAGTGTGCTCTGTAGTGCAACCCCTCCAAGAAGGCTTCTCTTATTACCCCTTTCTCATTTGTACACTGAATATGCTCAATTTACTTCCTATCATTAAAACGAATTTGTTTGCTGTCTGGTTGTTTCTTATATCCTCAAAGGACAGGATCAATTATTTCTACTTGCTTTTCTTTTCCATGATGTCTAACACAATGTTATGCTTCAAAGAACACAAACTATTAAAGGAACAAACTACACTAATTAGCTTTGCCATGAAAGGTTGACTTCATTCATGTTAGAAAAATAAAGATAATTTTCATTTTACTAGGTTATTTGAATTTCTTAAAGACTAAGTTATATCACATGAGTTTAGGAGAATACCAAAAAACTAGTTCACGACTGATCCTCTGTCAAAATATTGCTCAGCAGTTTTCAATCCTGCCTTCTGTTCACATCAATTGGGAAGCTTTTAAAATTCCCAATACCCAGTACGTCACCACCACCACAGATCATTGAATTAGAGCCTTCGAAAGCATGTCCAAACAATGATTGGTACATAGTAATCCACATCACCTATCTCATTAATACATTTCTCTAAAGTATGAGCATAGTCAGATGTGGTGTTGTTTTAGAATCACAAATTTTGGCAACCACAACTGAAAATAACATGAGTCAATCCCTCTAGCTGGGGGCATGCGCTTGAGAGAGCAGGCCTCATACAAGGAGGTGGGAGCTGCCAACTACCAGCATATATATATATATATATATATATATATATATATATATATATAT